>PVJS01034480.1:0-21554 GCA_004027185.1 Glis glis | reverse complement strand
TTACTAAGGAGAGAGAGAGAGAGAGAGAGAGAGAGAGAGAGAGCTGAGGCTGGCCGCGAACCCGGATCCTCCAGTCTCCGCCTCCCAAAGTACTGGGATTACAAGCGTGCGCCACCACGCCCGGCTTCTAGAAATTTTTAAGATAGGAATGATTCTTCCTTGTATTTTCTGTAGAAACCTAATGTGCAAGACCATTAGAATATGGTGTTTTCTTTGTGGGAATATGTTTGTTGACTCAATTTCTTTAATGCTTGTGTGTGTGTGTGTGTGTGTGTGTGTGTTGTGTATGTGTGTATGTGATATAACACACACATATACAAGCATGTATATATACATGATTGAGCCCAGGAGCATTCTACTTCTGAGCTATACCCAAAGCCCTTTTTAAACTTTTGTTTGGAAACAGGGTCTCACTAGGTTGCTGAGAATCTCACTACACTGCTGAGGCCGTCCTTGAACCTATGATCCTCCTGTCTCAGCCTCCTAAGTACTGAGATTATAGATATGCGGCACCATGCCCAGCTTCTTTGATGCTTTAATAAAGGACCCTTTAAGGCTTTTATCTCTTCTGTCAGATTTGGTCACTTATATTTTTATAGTAGCTTATCCATTCACTTAAATTTTCAAACACATTGGCAGAAGCTGTTGGAAAGTCTACTGTTTCTTTTTCTCGCCTGTGTTTATAGTCATGACCCCATCCCCCACCTTCTATTGCTTATTTGACCTTGTTTCTTTTCTCTTTGATTAATCTTGCCAGAGGTGTGTCAAATTTTTAAATTTTGTTTACTTGCAGCACTAGGGACTGAGCCCAGGTCCTCACACATGCTAGACAAGTGCTCTACCACTAAGCTACACCCCCAGGTCTGGCCCTTTCTTAATCCCTATTTTTATACTTTCTTCTTTATGGAACTTATTCTGCTTAAGTTGAATGTTCAATTCATTAATTTTCACATTTTATTCTTTTTCTAAAATAAGCATTTAAGAATTAGAATTTCCTTCCAAATATAATCATCCCTCAGTTACTGTGAGAGATTAGTTCCAGAACCATCAACAAAGGCTCAAGTCCCTTATATAACATGGCTCAGTATTTGCATATAACTTACACACATCACACTGTATACTTTAGATCATTTCTAGATGGCTTATAATACCTAATACAATGAAAATGCTACAAAAATGGCTAGACTGCATTGTTTAGGAAACAATGACAAGAAAATCGGTACATGTTCAGTAAAGATGCAATTTTTTCAAATATTTTTGATGGGTTGGTTGAACCTGTTCTCTAAATGCAAAACCCAAGCTGGGTATGGTGGTGCACACTTATAATCCCAGTACTTAGGAGGCTGAGACAGGAGGATGGCAGGTTTGTGGCCAGTCTCAGCTACTTAGTGAGGCCCTCCACAACTTAGTGAGACCCTGTTTCACAATAAAGAATTAAAAAATAGAGCTGTGGGGGTATAGCTCGGAGGTAGAATGCCCCTGGGTTCAATCCCCAGTACCACCATAAATAAATAAATAAATAAATAAACAAACAAACAAATAAATAAAAATAAATGCAAAACCCACAGATATGGAGAACCAACTGGATTGCGTAGCTGTAACTCATGAGTTTTAGTGTATAGGATTTTCTTACTTTCCAGTTGGATATATTTTCTAACTCGTTTTTGACCCATGACTCACTGGGACATGCCCTTCCTCTGACGTGCATCAGATGCACACCAGTGTTTTAGCCATACCCTGCTGATCTCTTTGCTACTTTTGCCCATGCTGGCTCCCAGTGCTTTCACTCACAGCAGCAGATACAAAACCTGCTCAGCAGGTGGAGGCACAGGGCTGCACTCTCCCAGCCAGCCTGGGAAGACACTGCAGTGAGGTCCACACTACCCCAGGATCCCCTGTGGGTGGGAACAAGCCAAAATCATGCCCCATGGAAGTGCTGGACACTGGCTTCCTTAGCCACTGGTCCCACTTCTCATCAGGCTTTCTTGGGAATGCTTCCTAATAAGTCACATTTGTATTATGGGTCTGACTCTGAGCCCCTTGGCCCCAGAGATGGGTCCCTGGAAGCAGACTCTCAAAATGGAGCCCTGGAGGGTTGCTCACCAGTGACAGTAATGTGTGGTGTGCCCAGCAATAAAACTGCAGATAGCCTCACCGTGGGTAAATGTGACTGGGGTACAGAAGGCTCACGGAGGTGAGCATGCTAGAAAGGACCTATGCTGTAAGATCCAAGTACCACCAGCTGAACAATTCCCAGAGTAACAACACCGAGAACGCTTTGGGGGTAAAAAGCGTGGACGTCACTCAGGTCCTGGGTGGCTACCTTCTGCTGGCCCCAGGTCAGGGTTTCCCTGGCTTCCCACACCATGCACATCTATTGCACCAATGTCTTCCTCAACTTGCCACTGCCATTGTCTCTTGGGGAGTTTCCTACAAACTGTGTGTGTGGGGGTGGTTCTCAGATCTGGTTTATAGATGGGTTGCCGCAACATATTGGTATAGACCTCACAAGAGCCCCAGGCAGAGACAGCCTAAAAGATAATGGTGAGGCAGGGCTCTGGTCAGCCAGTGTGTGTGGGCATAGAATTTGCCTTGCTAAGGACTATAGGGTCCTAGGCAGGGGCAAAAGGCTCATCAGGGCTGGTGAGAGCAAGGTTTGGAGAAGAGGCATATGTGGACCTTGGGAATGGGCACAGCATGCTTTGGATTGCACACAAATGTGCACCAGAGCACATCCATGACTTGGAATGAGTGGTGTCAGCCAGCCTCGGTTTTCACCCATCCCAATATACACACAGTAGACCATGAATACAGCAACCATGATGGCTGGTATCCTCTAGGCAGGACTGCACTATCCACGGCCAGTGCTGACCACCCAGGACATGAGTGGGAGAAACCTCAAGCCGCAAGACTGGCAGGCCATGTAGAGTTTCTTTATGGCCCAGGATGCTTGACCCTGATTACTGTAGGGGGAAGAGCCACTGCTACATAATGGGGCAGGAGGAGTCTGTCTGGGAATCAAAGGGCTCGCCAGGGCCTTTGTCACTGAAACTTAACTTTCCCAGCAGCCAGAGGCAAACAAGAGGATGGCAAGCAGGGGCCTGGGCTGTACTGGAATGAGAGTCTGAGTCACCTCATCAGGCCAGCACCCAGAGCAGCAGAAGGCCAGCCACAGGGAAGGGGCTCTAGAAGGGGTGTTGGAGAGATGAGATGAAGACACCCCTCAGCTTGGACCAACATGGCAGGGAGCTAGAGCCAATTTCCCACAGGCCGTGGCTGGCACTATCTGAAGAATGCACGACATGCCCAAAGTGAGGTAGAGGCAGAGCTGGGCAGGGCCAGGTGAGAACCTGCCCTGCAGCACCATCCCGTGACATCGGCACAGAGTCCCTCAGGCAGCCTGCTTCACCTGCATGTGGTATGTGCTCTGGTAGCTGGAGGTGCCTGAGGCATAGTCCCATGCAGTGGAGAGGTCAAAGTCCTACAGCTCCCTCTCTCTGCAGGGGCAGCTGAGGTGTGATCTGCCCTGTTCCTAGAGAATTCAACCTAAGGTCAAAAATTGATGAGATTTTCTGCCATTGTTTTTTATAAGTTAATGTGTTAAACTAAAAAAATATTTTTTGCTTTATGATTCTGATTCTTTGAAATCTGTTGAGATGAGTTTATGTTCCAGCACTGGTCAATTTTCAGATATAATACACATATGTTTGATAAGAAGAATCTCCAGATAGAGATGTGTGTGTGTGTGTGTGTGTGTGTGTGTGTGTGTCACACAAACTGGCATTTTAAAATATAAGTTATAACAGAGTTTTGTTTATGTATTTTTGTGACCAAGTTTTTAGATACATACACACTAGAAACATACAGATTTAATGATCCATGTCTTCTTGGTCATTTGTTACCAAGCACCTGGAGCTCCAGGTGATTCTCAAGCCACCAACCTAGAAGGCCTCTGAGAACCACCTTCCTATCTGAGAAAGGACCGTTGCTAACAGAACACCCAGTCCCCAAGCTCCACCTCTGGAGAGGAGCCTATGTCTGTGCCACGACTCCTGGGGACCCAGGAGATAGCAGACACAATCAGGACCTGAAGACATGCTGAGGAGAGAGCCCTCTAGAAGGAAACCACTTTGGGGCCCCAGGGAGGGGACAGGAAATGCTACTTACCGCAATCTCTGTTACTAAAATATCAGTAATACTTCCCAACACAGTGACAAAGTCAAAGACATTCCAGGCATCTCTGAAATAGTTCTAGAGAAAAAGAAGGGCAGTTAGTGCTGCTTTCTGGAGAGGGCTCAGCTGGGCGAGGAGCTGATCAAGAAGGGTGAGGGTGATGAACTCTCAGTGCAAGGCCAGTGACAAGCAGACACCGCCAGCCTGGGCAGATGCAGAACTGAGGGCTACATATCCAGAGAGGAGGGTCCTGGCCCTGCCTGCTTCCCAGGACCAGCATGAGGCAAAACTCGGGCAGCTGAGTGTCAGAGCAGCCCCTTCCCTGGATCCCCCACAGTGTCACATGTGCTCCTGGAGCTCGGGGAATTCCCTGATCCAAACTGTGATCCTCCAAAGGTTGCCCTACAGAGGGGGACCATGAATGCAGGTCACCAAAAGGCCGAGAGGGAGTCAAGGCACGTACCAGCACCCCAAAGGCGATGATCTTCAGCACGCATTCCATGGAGAACATGGATGTGAACACAATGTTCAGGCATTTCAGCATCAGCTCATACTCGTAGGGTGCGTCGTAGAACTGCCCAAGGAATGAGTGCTGATGGCTGAGGGCTCAGCAGCCCCAAGACACCAGCCTGGGACCACTGTGGTCTCCTGTCCAAGCACAGTGGACAGACAGAACTCCACACCTGCCCATGCCTGGGATACCCATCCTTGCTCTTTCCATGATTTCTCCCAGAACCTTCTCACTGTCTCGTCCCACAGAAAACAAAAGGAACAGGATCCCACAGGGACCATGTGCTGTCCAGGACATGAGGCAACTGCAACTCTGGCATGTGCCAACAGAAAGAAGGTCAACTCTCCACCAGCCTCAGAGTTGGACCCTGACCCCCAGCGGGCACCAGCCGTCCACTGTGGTGGACCCCACATACCTTCATCATCAGTACCACTGTGTTGAGGGCTATCATGGCCATAATGAAGTACTCGAAGGGTGGGGAGACCACAAATGTCCAGGTCTTGTACTGGAACGACTGCTTGTTTTGGGGCATGTACCGTGTCAGGGGCTTGGCGCTGATGGCGAAGTCAATGCAAGCCCTCTGCGTGGAGAAAAGGGAGTACCTTGAACTTAGGGGGGAAGGGGAACCTAGCCCTTTAGCACCTGTCTCACTGTGTTCTCACAGGGAGCCCAGATGAGAGAAGGCAGCAGAGGCAGCCCAGGCCTCCTCTCAGCAGGCCCCAGTCTTCCTCTGAGAGGAAGGAGGCCCTGCCTGTGCTGGCAGTAAGCAATGCATGCGGAAGGAAAGCCTGGTGGTTCTGCCCATACTGCCCACCACGGGAGCCCACAGAGCAACCACCTACCTCGTTCTTCTCCAGGCTGCATTCAGACATCACCTTGTCCCCCTGCTCCTGGAAGGTGATGATGATCAAGGCTACAAAGATGTTGACAAAGAAGAAGGGGAAGACCACAAAGTAGACCACATAGAAGATGGACAGTTCCATGCGGAACCCAGGGCTTGGCCCCTGCTCCTCATAAGTGGCATCCACGGAGTGTTTCAGCACCCTGGTTGAGAAGAGAACAGGCATCAAGAGAGCTTCTGGGAGAGCTCAGGACCTGCACCACTGGGACAGGCCGGGTCGGCACCACACCTGAGCCCAGCAACAGTGGGGCACAGGAGGCCGAGCTCAAGGGTCCTAGCCAGCCACCATGAGCCAGATGGGCACTCACATGGGCCACCCTTCTCCTGTGGACACTGTGAACAGTGTCAGCAGGGCCCAGAGCACGTTGTCATAGTGAAAGTCGTATTTCTTCCATTGCCGTGGTTGCGCTTCCACTTCTTCCTTCTCATAATCCAAATACTGACCCCTGGGAGCGGAACATAGGGGAGCACAGAGGTTAAAGATAGAGGGTCCAGATAAATCCATGTCTATGGTCAGCTGACTTTGAAAAGGGCACCAAGACCATTCCATGTGGAAAGAACAGTACCCTCTATGAATGGTGCTGGGATAACTGGATTTCCATTCCTGAATGCAAAGAATGAATTTGGACTCCTACCTCACTCCATATATAAAAATAACTCAAAATGGATCAAAGACCTAAATGTAAGTGATAAAACTATAAAACTCTTAGAAGAAAACATAGGGGTGAATCTTCACAACCTCATATTTGGGGATGGATTCTTAGATATGGAAACAAAATCATGAGAAACAAAAGAAAAATAGATAAATTAGACTTCATCAAAATTTAAAACTTTTGTGCTTTAAAGGACACCAAGAACAAGGGAGGACAGGCAGCTGGAGCCCTCATCCATGCTAGAGAGGCAGTACTGCACAGTGTTTGGTAGCATCGGTGAAGATGGACACAGGCACAGCCCATGGCTCTCCTAGACAGACATTACCTAGGCGTGTATGCATGCTTATGGCAGCCCTGTTCAGGACAGCCCTATCCAAGAACCACCAAGAACCTACCTGTCACAGAGTGGCTCAGTAAGCTGTGTGACACCCACATAGCCAGAGACCACTGGGACCTTTGATGTTCAAGTGGGAAGGAGCTGCCAGCATGGCCTTGCTTAGGGTGCACATGGCCACCCCTACATTTCCCCGAGGACAGCTCTCTTGTCTGTCTCAAGGGTAGGACCAATCCCAGGAAGATCTGAGGCATCCCAAGGACAGTGAAAGCAGCCCCCTCAGCGGGCAAACCCTCTGGCTCTCATGGCCCAACCTGGACCTCTAGTCAGGGTTTAGAGAGCCTCTGGCAATATCCTGGGGGATATGGTGCATTCCTTGGATGTCCACAGGCAGGAAGAAGTCCCTCAGAGCATAGCTCATCCCTGACCCTGTGGAGGAGGGCATGCTGGGACTCCTGATGTGGTCTTGGGGACAGAAGGCACACTCCCCTCTCTTCTGTATGGCACCTGCATGTCTCAAGCAAGCCCGCCAGCCCTCACAGTGTTCCCACCAGGCAAAGGAGTCTCCCAAGCCATGTGACAAGCCCCACCTGGTCCTGAGGGAACACCAGGTGCTCTCTGCATTCCAGGGCTGAGAGCTTCCACCCTGCCTCACTTTACCTGCAGTCCCTCTCCAGCTCCTTGGATTCATCAGTGCAGTAGAAAAACTTCCCTTTGAAGAGCTGTACTGCAATAACGGCAAATATGAACATGAAGAGCATGTAGACAATCAGGATGTTCAGGACGTTCTTCAGGGAGTTCACCACACAGTCAAACACAGCCTGCAGGGAGGAGGGATGGGCCGTGAGGGAGGCCTGGCCACGAAGGAGATGTGGAGCTAAGGGAGAGGCCAGGGGAGGAAAGAGTGTGGAGGGGACTGAGAAGGGACAGGGCACAGCAGCTACAGGCTCAAGACCACTGAGGCCAACACCCGGGGCATTCCAGGACCCTACAAGGCCTTCAGGCCCTGACCATGGAAGGCACTACCACCAGTTTCCTGGATAGGAAGCTTGCTGGTGCTGTCTTGCTCTCATGAGGGGAGTCAGCCTGCCTTGATGGAGTAGGCAGGAGGGGCTAGAAGAGATAGCTGGATGCCCAGGAGAACTAGCCTTGCAGGTCAGAGTCAGGCCACAGAAAGGAGCCAGGAGGGCTAGGCCTGTGCAGAGGGGAGGTGGCAGCCTCCTGTGTCCTGCCCTTGTTTCTGCCCATGAGCAGCAATGCTGTGGCCCCAAAGATCACAGGACAGGAACTCTGGGCATGTTCAGGAGTCCCAAGGTGACTCTGTGGTCGATAGTCACCACCTACTGGGCTTTCTCTCAGGTCCTTCTCTACCCTGTGCAGCCAGTGCTGCTCTGAGTTGAGGAAACACCTCTCAGGCCACCCTGCAGACCATGGCTATCTCCAGAGATGCTGGCTGGCATGTTCCAGGTGCCATAGCTGCCTGGACCCCTGAAGCTGCTGCTGCTACGTGCAACATCCTTCCCCTGCTACGCCAGGCACAACTCCTGCCTGGGCCCAGGGGCCTCTGGATGCCTTCCCAGGTCACTTCCCCACCCACCCCTTCACACACAGGTTGCAAGAAAATGTTTTTCAGAAAATTCCACTTGGCTTAATGTCTCCAAGGCTTGAATGTCCAATCTGTTGATAAGAAAACTCACTGCAATAAAGTTTTGGAGAATCAAATGAGTTAATGCACATAACATATTCTGTGCCTGGGACAGGGCCCATAATTATTAGATTGAATTTATACTTTTCCTTCATCCAGAACCTCAGCAGTGCCTACCTCCAGGGCCCGACCCTGTAGTCACTTTCTGGAGCTCCTGATCACTAGCAACTGTCCCCACATCCCCCATCCCTCTCAGCAGCTCCTTCCTCCTGCAGCACTGAAGAAAACAGTCTCTCATCTGGTGCTGCTGGGATAGGCAAGAGGGGTCTTACAGGAGACTGCCAGAAAGAGATGGGGCTTAGAGCTAAATAAACCTGTCCTGCTCACACAGGTGGGCAACTTGCAAAGATACAAATATTCACATGCATGTACATGTCTGCACACACTCTTGTGCTACGTGTGTGTGTGTGCACACACATGCACACACACACACACACCCGCACATACAACATGCCCCTCAAGCCCCAACTCCAGGCTCCAACCTTGAGCTTAGGCAGCCGTTTGATGGTCTTGAGGGGTCGCAGAACACGCAGGACTCTCAGGGACTTGATGGTGTTGATGTCTTTCCCTTTGGATCCTCTAGAAGGGAGAAGCCACTGATGCAGACAGGCAGGACATATAGGCACGCCCGGTCCACTCAGCCCAGGGGGTCTGGTTCACACTGTCCTGTCTGTGGCTCCAGGGTAGAGCACCCAGCGCAGGGAGCTCTCTTCCCATGCTGCCTACCCTGGGCCTTACCTGAGGACAGGGGTTGGGCCAAGGACAGTGACAGCTGAGCTTCCAGGTGCAAAATCCCATTCTCTCAGACCATGGCAGCCACCTCCACCTTCCCAGTGCTCCCCTGACATCCACCCCCAAACCAGTTTTCAGCAACAAAGAGGACTGAGGGGGCAGCACTGTCTGCAAACCAGGATTGTGAAGACTAAAGCACTCCTATGGTGCTGGGGCCTTCTCCAAGAACTAGAAGAGGGAGGCAGGGGGACTTGTTTGGCCTCTGTCCTATACCACCTGCTTGTCCTCAGCTACCCAACACTCCTCCAGGTGATGTAAAACTGACCAAAAGGAAGAGGGAAGGGGGGAGAGTAAGAAAGAGACAAAATTACAAAGTTAGACAAATAGAGAGGCAATGCCAGATGCAGGGAGAGAGACAGACAGAGACATCAAGACAATCAAGAAAGCAGCAGACAGGAAAACTCAGATGGGAGGTGGACAGAGACAAGAAATCAGGTAAGGAAAATTCTAGACACTAGAAGCAAGCTCAGAAGCCCGGGATTAGAGGGCCCTGATCAGGACTCTCAAAGAAGAAGCCAGAGCAGACCCAGGTGACTTTCTCTATTTGTCTGGGTCCCAAGAAGCGGGGAGAGCTGGCCTTCCCCCAACCCTCTAGGCCAGCAGTGACAGGAAGACTCCTTGCTGATGACATCCCCCACCCAGAAGAAAGGCCACATACCCTGGTGCGTGCCAGAACTGGGCGGTGTCCAATCACACAGGGAGCCCTGCCCTGCTTGCTCAGAGGATGCTCCCCACCAAGATCCCTGGGGCCTAGCCTGCAAGTGGTAGTGGCCCTCCCCCAGTGGTCTCCCGTGGGCTCTAGTGAAGCTCGGGGCTGAGTGAGGAGTAGGCTGCACAGCCCAGGCCTTTCCCGCAGGGAAGGAGTGCTCGGCCCCAGCCCCTTTCTTCTCTCCCAGCCCCATATGCCAGAATCAGATCAAACTGTTCCTGAACACAGAGCTTAGCCACTTCCATTAGCCAGAACTCCCCTGATACCCAGGAGAAGTGGGGATAGAGGAGATCTGAACCAACCAGGGCAGGTGGGCAGAGCAGGAGGGAAATTTTCTAGGAAGAGCTGTCCATTGAAGCCCTCTGGGCTCAGGACCTCCAGCTCTGAGGTTACAGGGCTACATCCCTCCCTTCCCCTGCTCCTAACAGGGGCCATCTCTGATACCCTGGCTGAAGTTCTCACTCAAAGGACCCTTGCTGACACTGACGAAGTTTTTGCTTCCTTTATTGTAGAAAGAAGCTCCATTAATAAACCCAGAGGAGACACTGGGAGCTGCAGGGGGGCAGTGAGGAGAGGAAAGAAAATAAAAGCTGCATTTCCAGAGAGGCACTGCATGGAAAAGTACCTCAAGGATGTCCAGCATCTGGGCCATGGCCACAGCTGGCAGATCCCACTCAGAGCCTTCACTGCCCTCCAAGTTAATATTCCAGCCTCCAACACTCACTTAGAATGCCCTGCTCATCAAGGGCCAATCATGCCCAGCCCAGCCCGGCCCCAGCCCGGCCCCAGCCCGGCCCCCAGAGGCATGGCAGGAATGGTGGCTTAGGGATGGCTCCTGGTAGCATGCAGCCCAGATGGGGTGGAGGTGAATGAGAGGGTGTGAGGCTGATGATGGAGCAGCCCAAGAGGCAGTGGGCATGCCATGTCAGGGGCAGTGAGGAGGAGAGGTGGAGGCATTACCCCATGAAGCTCCTACCGAGAGTCCAGCAACAGGAAGACAAAGAGAACAGAGTCAGTGTTGTGGGAGGGCAGAGTGGGGGTCTCTGTGGGTGCAGCTACCCAGGGTCAGGGAAGATGAAGACCCCTCAGTGTCTGGCCTCTACTGGGGTCCTCCTTGTCTCTGGATCCCCCCATCCCTGGCCCCACCGGAGCCCCACACCCTCCATGAGGGTCTGGGGAACCCACTCTAGTCCCAGCCACCACCAGCTGAGCATCACTCACTCAGGAGCCAGAGGGAACAGTCTCACCCCAACAGGGGAAGAGGTCCACCAGCTCTCACAGGATGGAAAACACATATCAGACACCTGCCTCCAAGCAGGTGAACTTGCTCTGAAGGACCCCACAAGGCAGACATCAAAAGCCAGAGGCCAGCATGCCCAATCCCAGAACCACAGGCTATTCAGGGACAGAGGGCCCTGGGTCCTTCTAAGCCCACACAGTCCAGCCCCAGCAGGCAGGGACAGTCCCACCTGGGCATTCACAGAGTCACAGGTAATTAGGGAGGCCAGCGAGGACCCTCTCCCTCCTTCCCTCATCCCACACCCCATCATGGTTCTGGGGCTGCACCCACTGGATCCAGAGCATACACAGTTACTTACGAGAAGGCAAACGCCACCAGGGCCCCACTGACCACAATGAAGTCCAGAATGTTCCACAGGTCCCGGAAGTAGGCTCCAGGGTGCAGCAGCAGCCCCAAGTCGATCATCTTCAAAGAGAAACACACATTAGAGCACAGAAAGAAGCAGAGCCAGGCCCCAGCCATGGGGGAGGACTTGGCTCCGGTCACACCTTTCCAGCAGGAGTCTTGATGCACACCTGTGAATATCTAAGACCTCTATGCATCTCTGGTCAATATTCCCACACCCTTGCAGGCCCCTGATGGCTTCAGTGCGGCTGTGACACAAATATCTCTACAAAGCACATGACTGACTGAAGTCCTGCTTGACTCCCAACTTCCCTGGATCCCTAATTAGACGGTGAGGTCTCTGTCCCCTCTGTCAGTGGGCAACAGGCATGCACTCAGCCCTAGGGTGCTCACACCCTGCCCAGACCCTGGAGGGTCAGCTCAGGGTAGTAGGAGGGACAGCTGGCTGGAATTTCATGGATATTTATTCACTTGCTGGCTCTGCTACTCAGTACTGTGATTGTGGCATGTACCCTCACTCTGTCAGCCTCAGCTTCCTCATCTGTGAAATTTTGGTAAGCATGTGATTTTGCAAGTATATGAAATAGCAGAGATAGTATATTCACACATCCCTTGTAATTGCTGTGTACATAAAAGCTACCCCGAGTGCACGTACACAAGCACATGCCCAACTTAAACTGCACTGAAGTTGTGGATATGTACATGTATGCACATGCAACTGCTTTGAGCACACCTATGCAAACATACACAAGGGCCACACATGCCAGATATGAACAAGAGGACCATAGCAAGGGAATGAAAGTTGCAATAACTTGGAGAACTCAATCTATCATCAAACATGAGGTCCTATTTAAACTGAGTCCACTTCCAACAGTCCTCCAGTCATCTCCCCCTCTGAGGTCTTCTACCCAATGTCACGTGTCCACCAGGCAACCCTAGAGAAAGGCTGAGTCTCACACACACCTTAAAGAAAGCCCATAACCCATGCATTCAGGAGCCAAGTGCAGGAGACCAGGGGCCTCTAGAAGCACTCCAAGGGCATGCGATACTGGGGAGCCCCAGTGATAGCTAGGCCTCTTGTTTCAGAATACACTATATATACACAACACATCCTTGCATCTTCATGCAGGTGTGCACATTCACTCCCTGAGCACACACCCAGCACACACTCCACATGCCTTCATGCAAGGCCACAGAAGCCACCACATCTCACCTTCATCACCATCTCAAAGGTGAAGACGCCTGTGAAAATGTAATCCATGTACTTCAGAGCCTAGAATCAGAAGGAGAGCTACTCTCAGAAGCTAGGCTAGAAGCCAGGGCCATTCCGGGGCTCCTGGTTCTTCCCCCAGGCATCTGAGCAGATGGCCTGTCAGCCAGGGGAGCAAAGAGCAACAGTCTGGTGGGAGGCCGAGATGAGCATTCCTCTGGGGACAGGCCTCCTCTGGCTGTAGCCACAACTTTGACCCTGGCAGGTCAGTAATATGAGGGCTGGAAGCAGCTTCTCCAGACCTTTGGTACCATCCCCCAGAGGAAGGACATAGACAGAAAGAGGTAGATGTCAGGTATGAAGACAGGACCCTGCACCACCCCGGCCAGTGGCAACTCCCACAGCTGAACAGTGGGCCAACCATCCCCACCACTCACATTGTTCCTGGATGAGTCTGTCCGCACAGGATCTTCTGCAGCCAGGGCAATGCTGCTCAGGGCGATGACTACAAGGATGACCATCTCAAAGTACCGCATGGTTACAATGTAATGGCAGAAGCGACGGAGCCTGGGGGAACAGGACACAGATCATGCAGGGCCTACAAGCTGGAGCGCACACAGGACCTCCTACAGGAGGGGCTCCCACTGAACACCAGAGCAGAGCTTTGCCAAGTGTCCCATGGTCAGGGAACAATGGCCAGGTGGCTGGTGGTGACTGGGATTCTTGAGAGGATGTCCAAGGGTCAGAGGTGGAAAGGCTGCAGAAACCTACAGCAGGGGTCACTGAGTGACAGCAACCAGACCAGTCTAAGCTGACCCCATTCGTGTGACACTGGAAGCGTAACTGTATTCATTAGTTACCTACAGTCTGAGGTCCAAAGCTGACAACACAGACCACCTGGCCCTTATACAACAGGTGTGCTGGAGGGAGGGTGGAGAGAATGATTCAAAGACAAATTTTAGCCCCAGCATTCTTGCAGGGAGCAGGCCTCTTTCACTGTGGGAAACATGTGGGGCCTGAACTGTGTGTGTTCTTGTGTCTAAGCTTTCAGGGCTGCGTGTGAACACACTACCACAGGCTCGCCTTCTGTTTCAGGCACCTCTTGACCTCCGCTCACCTGTTTAATGTTATTGAGCATCTTCTGGGCACTGGGGGACACAGCAGAGAAGCAGGACAGACAAGTCCCTGGCCTCACGAAGCAACACTCCAGCAAGCAAAACAGTAGTAAATGGTGCAGGGATACCCAGACAGGAGACTCTCAGACACTGACAAATGGAGAATGTGGCCTCCACAAGTATACCCTACCACCCACTCCTCCAGCTTCCTCCCCTTGCCTCCAAATCCCCAAGGGCTTCCACTTTACATAGTCTCCCACCCCTCCAGTCACCAACCACCTACTTTCTTCTTCCTCCTCACCCTCTGTCCTTTGCCTTCTGGCCTTTGCCCCACACCCAAAGAGCAGCTTTTCCCAGGCCCCTGGCAGCCTGCTGGCCCTTCTTCCCTTGGCACTTCTCCTTTGCTTCTAATTCAAAAGCTATCCAGTTCAGTCTGTGGCTGGGTTTTCCACATGCAGCTCTACCTCCAGTTCAGACCCCCAAGTCCACCTGGCCATGAAACATCCCCAGCTACTCCAGCTCTGCAGGATCTAGCAGTTATCTAGGCCCCATAGCTCAGCCAGACTCCGAAGAGCACTGCTGATCTCAGCGAACACACTGCCTTCTGCCAGCCAGTGAGCAGAGACGGAGTGTTGTCCCTGACACCTCCCTCCCCTTCTACATCTAATTCATCATCAAATTCTGCAGATTCGACCTCCAATATTTCTCCCTAAGCATTTCACTTCCAAATCACTGTACTATACTACCCTGGCCAAACCACCCACATCTCTTCTTGACCACCTACTAAGGGATCTCCTGCTCCCATTCTTCCATCAAAGGGTCCCAAAGTGCAATCAGATGTGCCGCACTGTGCATACCTCCCCCCACTCCCTGGTACTCTTCCCTGACCATCCAGATCCTCCACATGACACCCAACTGGCCAGCTGCTTTAGCCACTCACAGCCTGCCTTTCTCTACAGAACACTCATTTCTTCCCCTTCATCTTAACTCCTTTTCATCTTTCAGGTTTCAACTGAGACATCACTCTCTCCAGGAAAACTCTTACCTTATCCTCCCCACCCCAGGGCACCAGTGCCTCCCCGTCCTACCATCTCCAAGCTGGACTGACTTGCCGGTCACTATTCACCTCCCACCAAAATGTCAGTCCTGACGGGGCTGAGACCACATCTGCTCCAGTTACCATTTTGCTCCTAACAGCAGAGAGTACACGCCCAGCAAATGTGTATTGAAGGAAAGACTGAAGGGAGGGGATATGATGGGAGAATGGGCGAAGAGAGAAGTGAACAAGTGCAGGCAAGGGTGGCCAAATGGGTCAGCAATGGCTGACTGCTGTTGCTACCCTCTGACCAGCTCATCACCCACCCACCCGCTGTGGCCCAGCCAACTTGTATGAGGTTCTGCCTTTGCTCTCTCCCCCTTCCTCAAAGCTTCACCTCAGACTCAACCCTGAGGCCCCTATTCGACCTTCCCCACCTCCGCTCTGTTTCTTCCTAGCACTCATTGCTCTCTGACATCCTGAGTCTCACTGATTTGTCTTGTTTGTTGTCTGACTCTCCCACTCACCCATACACCTGTTAAGGACAAGTGTTCTTATCTGTCTTAGTCATCACTGTAAAATTCTAAAACCTATAATGAGGTTTGCACATAAATGATGGCTAGATTAATGAGAGCACCAGATTGAGGAGTGGATGATGAATTGTGATAGATGAGCACACGAGGGATGTGACAGACAAGTGAGTGTGAAAAGCACATGCAGGCAGGAAGGCATGGTGAGCACAAGGGAAAGGCAAAGAGGGAGGTGTGTGCACAATAGGTAAAGCCCAGGCCCCTATGCATAGCAGCAAGCACACACTGCTGGGAGAGGAGGGGCACAGGCTCTAGAGCTAACCCCTACACCACCACTGAGACACCCACTGTGCCTGCCACAAGGCACAGAACTCCCAGTGCTGTTGCATCCTGTCTATAAAACAAGGTGACAGGGTATGCCTCATGGGACTGCTGTGATGCTTACAAATATTTGTGTAGGTAAAGTGCATGGAATTAGTCTCCACAGGATGAACATTCCATGCATGCTGGCTACTGTGTTCATGTGGGTCAAGGCGAGTGGACAGATGGGGTAGGCATACGCGTAGGCAGTGAAGAGACTCACAAGTTGGTGGGGCTTAAACAGAACATGGAGCTGTATGGAACGATGGGCCGGGGGCCACTCCTCAGCACATCATCAGCTTCCACCTCCTTCTTCCCCTCTGCTTGGCTCTCCAGGTCCACGTTACCACCTACAAGGACACAGGGCCTCCAAGTTAGGGGTGCAGCACACATAAAGCTCACCTCACATGACTCTCCCAGCTCCAGCACCACAGACTAGTGGGGCAGGCCATCATAGGCCTCCCAGGGAAGGGCATGTGCGTAAGAGCACGGCTCACCAGGCAGAGCAGGACTAAGGCAAGGGAGAGTCAGGATGATCTGCACTGGAGTTGGAGGACCGTGTGCCATGGACAACCTCACAGTCCCTTTCCCACTTCCCTCGAGGTGGAGGCTGCTGGGGAGAGGCACAAAGCCAGGCAGTGTGCCTTGGTGTGACTGCCGAGGCCTCCACCAGCACCAAGAGCACCAAAGCCTAGGGAGCCCTTTCTTCTGCCTGGGGACCTCTGAACAGGGGCTGGCCTGAGGCCCGTGAACCCACAGGTGCTCCCTGAACCTGTCGATCTGACTCAGCCTGGGGTAGGAGCAGGACCCTAGAGAAGGGTCAGGGAGTCCAGAAGGATACTGACCCGGAGAGGCCTCCTGGCCACTCTGCTCACAGCCCTTTCTCCCTGGGCTCTAACCCATCACTGTCCCTCCTCTGGGGTCCCTTCTCTCTCTCTTAGCACCCCACCCCCAGGTTTGCTCTCACAGACCAAACTCCCTGGGTTAGAACAGCCATGAGCTTTGTTCACTTTACAGTAAACTGTACACTGGTCACTCAAGAAGTCTTCATTTTTAACTATGCTAATGTATGTTTCAGTTCTTCTGAGTCTCAGGGGCAGAGTACAGTGACCTGAGCACCTCCCACTACTGCATCTCATTTCCACTTCTTTAGGGAAACATAAAAACAAAGAGGATATTAAGGAACAACAAATTGTAATCCTAATGCTTGGGAGGCTGAGACAAGAGGATCGCAGGTTTGAGGCCAGCCTCAGCAACTTAGTGAGACCCTATTTCAAAATAAAAAGGGCTGAAGGTGTAGCTCAGAGATAGAATGCCCCTGGGTTCAATTCCCAGTACCAAAAATAAAAAATTAAGTAATTAATTAAAGAGTAAGAGAAATGAAGCTGCTTGTCCTCCAGAGCCTACTGTGGGACCACAGCTCCCAGCCTTTCCAGGTGACTGTTGGACACTTGGGTCCTGCAGAGAATGGCTGGGCTGGAGAAAACAACCTGAGCTAAATAGGAGAGTGGCTGCACATAGCCCGGATGTCAGCTCCAAATCTAAGATGGCCTCCTGCAAGCACTTTCAAAGTGACTACTTTTGAAACAGACGCTATCGAATTTCCCTTCTGAAAACATGAATTATACAATGTGAGAAAGTAACAGTCAATGCTTATTTAAAGCCCTAAAAAATCTGTTAATTCATGAGGCATTATCTCCAAAGAAAATCAAACATGCACTGTACTCACAAAAGTCTTTGTTATAAGTTCTTTTATAGTGAAAAATTAGAAAACATACAACCATAGATCAGCTAAATAAAATGAAGCATCATATAACAAATATTAAAAATGTCTAGAAGAAGCCAGGTATGGTGGTACACACCTGTAATTCCAGTACTTGGGAGGCTGAGACAGGATTGAGGCCAGCCTCAGCAACTTAGTGAGATCACAGTAACTTAGTGAGACTCTGTTTCAAAATAAAAAATAAAAAGGGCTGGGGTTATAGCACGGAGGTAGAATGCCCCTGGGTTCAATCCCCAGCAGCAGCAACAACAAAGGCCTTAAAGAGTTTACAAACCATAAGAGACTGTGATATGGTAAGTTAAGAAGAAGAGGAGACTCAGAATTGAACCAGTGGGAAGACTGCTTCTTGGCATGAGAAGAAATGCAGTCAGAGCCGGGTGTGGTGGTGCACGCTTGTAATCCCAGTACTTGGGAGGCTGAGACAGGAGGATCTGGGTTTGCGGCTAGCCTCATCTACTTAGTGAGGCCCTCTGCAACTTAGTGAGACTCTATTTCAAAATAAAGAATAAAAAATAGGCCTGGGGGTATAGCTCGAAGTACTGGGGATTGCCCCTGGGTTCAATCCCCAGTACTAAAAAAAAAAAGCAGTCAGAACTCAGCAAAAGAAGGAGTGTTGAAATGTAGTTAAATTGGAAACTGCACAATGAACAAAGGACTGAAAAGAGTCCTGCACATCTCATTTGGTGAGCGGAGAGCTGAGGAGGGAGCCATCTTGACAAGCCCAGTCTGGCACTGGCAGCTGCAGGAATACAGCAGCTCACGGAGATGAATTCCAGCAAAGAAGCTAAATCCTGATGAACCAGTGACTGCAGAGAACCAACATGAAAAAGCAACTGCATTCTTCTCTCCAAGTTTGAATACCTCAAAACTGCAAATCTCCAAACCACCCAGCTAAACCAGCCAGCAAACTCCTGTGGCTGCAGTCGAACTCATTGGAACCAAGAATCTATACTTTCCCTGCAAGGACATGAGTGGCTACAACCAACCTTGTCAAGACCATGAGTTTACAAACAGTACCAGTGGGAGCCTGCATGGTTGCAGGGACTCATGTGGCGATAACCAAACTTGGGTGTTTGTGGGTTTGTAGACCATCCCTGTCAAGGAAGGGCACATGAGAAACATGAATTAGCAGACAGCCCCTAGTGACACTTGGGTGGGACCTAGAATCAGTAGTCCAACCTGGCAGAGTCTCCAACCTCAGCAATCACCTCTACCCAGCAATCCAGCAATGGTGGTATTCTTGGGGCAAAAAAAAAAAAACTCAGTCAACTATGCTGCAGGCTTAGAACTGCTGGGGAGTTTGGGTGCTGTAAATATGGAGGCCAGAGGCCTGCAAGGTCTTACGTGATAGCAACTTCCAGAACAGCAGTGGTGTCCATGGGGCTAAATAACTCATCAAGCCACACCCCAGGCTCAGAATGATACAATTTCTCACCTGGAAGAATTTAGGCCCCTTGAGCAGGGAGGCCAAGGGCCTGCAGGGTCTCATGTGATCACAGCTGGCGGAGCAGCAGTGGTGTCCCTAGAGAAATATAACTCAGACATTGCTGCAGGCTGGAAACACTACAATCTCTCACCCAGTGGAGTTTGGGCCCAGCAGAGTTTGGGCCCAGCAGAGTTTGTGCCCAGTGAGCACAGAGGCCAGCAGCCAGCAGGGTCTCACATGATTGCAGCCAGCAGAGCAGTGGTGGTGTCCCTGGGTCATTAAAGCTCAGCCAGCTGGGCTGCAGGTTCAAAGTGTTATAATCAATAGCCCTGCTGAGTTTGGGCCTGGTGAGTACGAAGGCCAGTAGCCAGAGACTGCTGCTCGCCTGCACTGGCTAAGTACTATATACTACTAAAGAGGTTCTGGGGGACTAACTCTAAACTCTGGTTATATGAAAAGGATTTATTGAGGCATATATATATATATATATATATATATATATATATATATATATATATATAAAATCGCCAGCACAGGACTTATTATAAACATACAACAAATAGACATAGGACTCCCACCCAAAGAGGAAGAGGATGCCAACACAACAGAGATACAAACCTTAGAATCCTGAAAACATGAAAGTGAAGGCCAACAAGGAAACAATGAACTCTCACAACTCCACAACAAAGGAAATCACCAATATAGAGCTGCAAGAAGTGCCAGAATGAGAATTCAGGATTTCTATTATCAATATGATCAAAGAGCTTAAAAATGAAATCTGAGAAGTGAACAAGCTATGAAAGAACATATCAAGTCAGGTGTGGTGGTTCACACTTGTAATCCCAGTACTTGGGAGGCTGAGACAGGAGGATCGCAGGTTCGCAGCCAGCTTCAGCTACTTAGTGAGGCCCTCTGCAACTTAGTAAGACCCTGTTTCAAAATAAAGAATAAAAAATAGGGCTAAGGGTGTAGCTTGAAGGTAGAATGCCTCTGGGTTCGATCGCCAGTACTGCGAAATATATCAATAAAGAAATGGATGCCCTAAATAAGAATCAAAAAGAGGCACTGAACGAAATGAAGGACACAAAAAATGAAATAAAATCCTCAGTAGAAACCATCACTGGCAGGCTAGACCACATGGAAATAGGAATTCCCTTTAAAATTAGGAACAAGACAAGGATGCCCACTATTACCACTCCTTTTCAATGTAGTACTCAAAACTCTAGCCAATAAGGCAACAGAAGGAAATCAAGGAATACGAATAGGAAAAGAACTGAAATTATCTCTATTTGCAGATGGCACGATTCTATACTTAGAAGACCAAAAAAAAAAAGCTCAACCAAAAGACTTCTAGAGCTAATAAACTCAGCAAAGTAGGAGACAAAGTCAGTCTACAAAATCATTAGCTTGTCTATATGCCAATCATGAATCCACTGAAAAAGAAATCTGGAAAACAATTCCATTCACAATAGCCTCAAAAAACCCTAGGAATAAATCTAACCAAGGAGGTAAAATACCTCAACAATGAAAATTATAAAACATTAAGGAAAGAAATTGAAGAAAATCTTGGAAAATGAAAAGACCTCCCATGCTCTTGAATAGGTAGAATATTATCAAAATGGCAACTCAACTAAAAGTTATGTATAGATTCAATACAATCCCTGTTAAAATACCAATGTTATTCTTCACAGAGCTAGAAAAAAAAAACAGTCCTAAAATTGACATAGAAACTGTGTATGATGACGCACACCTTTAATCCCAGTACTTGGAAGGCTGAGAGAAGAGAATTTCAGGTTTACAGCCAGCCTCAGCAAGTTAGCAAGGCCTGCTGCAACTTAGTGAAACCCTGTTTCAAAATTAAGAAATAAAATAGGGCTGGGGGTGTAGCTCACAGACGTCCTTGGGTTCAATCCCCAGTACCACAAATATATATATTCCATATATATATATATATATGGAAAAACAGAATAGCCAAAGCAATTCCTTGTCATAGGTACCATGCAGGAGGCATCACAATACCTGACTTCAAATTACTACAGAGCTATAGTAATAAAAACAGCATGGTATTGGAACAAAAACTAATGGAACAAAAGAGAAGATAGAGAAACAAATCCACACATGTATAGCCAGTTGGTTTTTGACAAAGATGCCAAAAACATACACTGGAGGAATGGTATTAATGCCTTTTCAACAAATGGTATTGAGAAAATTGGTTATCTATTTGTAGAAAAATGGAATTAAACCTCAACTTCTCACCCTTCATAAGAGTCAACTCAAGATGGATTAATGACCTGGAAATTAAACCATAAACTTTGAAATTACTACAGGAAGGCATAGGACCAATGCTCTGACATGTAGGCACCGGTAGAAACTTCTTTGGTAAGACTCCCAAAGCTCAGGAAATTAAAATGAGAATTAATAAATGAGATGGCATTAAATTGAAATGATTTTATGCAGCAAAGAAAAGCATCAATTCATAGCAGCACAATTCACAGTGGCCAAATTATGGAACCAACCTAGATGTCCATCAACAGATGAATGGATCACAAAATTATGGGAAATACACACAATGGAATTCTACTCAGCAATAAAGAAGAACAAAATAACAGCATTTGCAAGAAAATGGAAAGATCTGGAGAGCATTATGTTAAGCGAGATTAGCCAATCACAC
>PVJS01034479.1:0-21556 GCA_004027185.1 Glis glis | reverse complement strand
AAAAAAAAAAAAAAAAAAAAAAAAAAAAAAAAAGAAAATGAAGAGTGAGAAGCAAGTTTTGACTCTGAGAGTTATATTTGTTTCTGTGTACTTGTTTAATTATTGTTTTAATTAAGCCCGTGATTTCTACAGAGTGTTAATGTTAAGTATATTTCACCTATTTTGAACTTAGTGCTGTATTTAAATGTGTTCTAATAATTGTATGCGATTCTGAGCACTAATTTAGTGTGGTGAGGAATTTTAATGTTTTGAATTTATATTAACTTAAGCAAATATTTATATGTTTCAAGAAGTTTGAAAATGCATCACAATGTATAAGAATACCGCGATATCATAGAAATGCTAATGAAACAGAAGTGGAGATCCAATAGATTTTGAGGCTGAAACTCCAGTGAACCTGGGAGGAGAGAGAACACTGAAGAGGAGGAAGGAGATGGGAGGGAGAGCAAACGTCCTTAGAGTAGTCAGAGAGAAGACAGAGCTTCAGGAGGAAGGCACCATAATCCTCACAGACGAGCATTAAGTAGATGTGTGACTTGGAACACTGACGAGTTCAGTACTGTTTCCATTCCATACCCGCCTCTCACTTCACACGATAAAACAATTGTGTTTCCAAAAGGATATTTGCTCACAGATGTCAGTGTCTCAATTAACCATCCCCTGGACAGATGTTCAATGCTATAGAAAGAATACAGTAATACCTTCAGAATCCTACATTTCTTTTGTTACGGACACGTTATGCTGTCCTTTCAAAGGGTCAGTCATTGAACTCGTTGATGTTGTAGCTGAGAAAAATAAACTTTATAATGGCTCTTGCAGTGAAATATACGAATGCTTAAGTTAATTGTGTACTATTAAGTGTTAGCTTCTGCCGGAATGGCACTGGTATAATATATGCGTCAGGCAAACATTAGGGCTAATGACGTGGTGTGAACCGATGTCAGGGAGCAGTGGACGCAGGAGGGTGGAAGGAACATCAGGTGAAGAGGGAGAGGAAGGTCTGAATTCACCCACATCGCTCTGTTCTTTGGTATTAAGATAATTTTGTTGAACTGGGTAATCCTCATATTCATGGTATTTTGGGAAGTTTACATCAAGAGAACTCGACATGCTACAGGGAAGTTTTTCAGTATAGAGGCCACTTGGCCAGAAACTGTGAAGTCTCACTTTCTGCGTTTTTGAACCCTCCAATTTCTTCATAGCTGCAGCCTTTTTGTTAAGTTCTTACTTTTCTTTATTTTTAATATACTTTCATCGGGGCATTGTAATTATACATCATCATGCGGTTGAGTGATAGGAGCAGATATGCACACAGCACTTGGTGTGTTTCCCTGCCCAGCCCGCTCCCTCTCCTTCCCGCACGTGCTATTGAGATCGCAATTGGTAATTTTATATATGTACATAGCATTATTTGAACTATTTTCTTCATCAACCGTTTTGGGGGAGAGGGGTTTGTTTTTCAAGTAACTCATCTCCTGATAGCAAAATCAGGGAAGCAGTGTCCAAAAAAATAGGGAGTTTGGAAGAAGTTTGGAGCCCTTTCAGAATACTTAAAATGAATGATAAGAGAAGAAATCAAATGAAACCTTTTCATCTGTCTTAGAAATCATGAACAGATTTTTTTTCCTATTTCCCCGACCACCAGGGAGGTGTGGCCGACTCACTTCTCATCTCTTAAGTCGGCTGTCATCCGTGTAATTTGTGTGGGAAGCCTCTGGACGGCTTGTGCACTGGGATGCGCGCAGTCTTTATTCTCCAAACATTTCTGAAGGACCTTTGCTGTGCGGAGACCCTCTGAGCGGTGCTGAGAGCGCAGTCCTACCTGTTCTCACTCCTGTGTACTCAGCCTCAAGTTCTCAGCCAAGACTAGAAAACAATAAAGGAAACTCCCAAAGTGCTTATCCAATGCTGTGTTGGGATGCTATTTCTGATTATAAGGCATAATTTACTTCTACAGTTTTCCTGATACTTTTTTTTATGTTTTTTATTTTCAAAAGGAAGCTCATACCCAATTTTAAAAGTAAAATAAGATATATGTTATTTTATTAATTATTAAAGTGTAGTATACCAATTATATTATGAAAACTCAAGGCAGAAGAAAGAAGAGAAACATCCTTACTACTTTGTGTTTTTTTTCTGTCCAACTGTTTGGTTCTTTATATGTTTTATGTAACCTTTCCATATCCTATCCTTTTCACTCAAAATGAAACCCTAAGCACTTTTCTTGTGTTGGGAACTTTTCATGAATCTTTTACAATGTCTCCCAACGCTCCCTGCAATGAGTTACTCAGTTAACAATTTCTTGATTGCTGGACACCTAACTTATGGATCTCTCTTTTACCCTTATAAAAGGGGACGACCGAGCCCCTCGTTCAGTGATTGGACCTTTGGCACGTCACACCCTTTGTGGGTTAGTGACTTTTGCAGAACTCATATTTCTGCAAACCAAAGCCATTTATTTGGAACACAGCTGTCTGAGAGTCGGTAATAGGCTCCAGACAGGACCAATTACGCCTTGTACTTCTGACCAGGCTCTAAAGTCAGGCAGCCCGAGAGGGCTTACAGGCAGCGCAGCGGGTGTGTCTGTGGTGGATCCTGGGTGAGCAGAGGCACGCCTGTGTGCTCTCAGATCAGAAGGGACCTGGGCAGTTGCTCCTGGGTGGAGTGGAGGTTGCCGCTGTCCTCCTCGGTTCCAGGGAGATCTAGAGGAAGGGGACCCCCCACGCACCACTGCACGCGGGAAGGTGCAGGGACTGCAGATGGTGCGCTCCCAGCTTGTGCCGAGGGTTAGACAGGCCAAGGGCGGAATGTTCCTCTCCCCAGCTCCTCATTTGCTCACAGAGAGGGACGAGGGTCTTAGGGACTAGAGAGACAATGGTGCTTTGAAGATAAACATATGACATGTGTCCAAGTGTGTGTGTGTGTGTGTGAGAGAGTAAGAGAGAGATTGAGATTAAATGAGATATTAAATGAGTACACAACATTTTAAGTGTTAAAGACCTGAAGAGTGCTTTAAAAATAATCAAAGCCCTTTGTACTTTTTACAGACCAGGATCAGCTCTTCCGTAAGAATTTAGGGAGCACTTAGCCTGGCCTCTGTTTCCACTCCAGAACTTGTACACTTGTCTAATGTCTTAGAATCACTTGAGGCGTGGTCACAGGGACTCAGGGAAGATGACATTGGTAATCTGGGAGCATAGGTAGGGTAGGGCTCAGCTAGGATGCATGGACTTATTCCCATATTCTGGGCTTTTCTAGAAAACTCTTTTAGAAAGCACAGATTACTTTGAAACAGAAGTACACACAGTAATACCAAATCATGATGTAATTGTTAAGAAGAGCGTATGTGTAATAAGGTTAATTAATTTGCCGCGGTCCTGAGACAGGGATGGTGTGGGGTGCCAGTGAGTCTGGTCTGGCTCCAGCACAGTGAAGGGCACCCCTCCTCCTCCCCGAGGAGCCGCTCCTTGCCAGAGGCCACACACAGGCTGGCGGCAGGACCACCACAGCAGCAGGGGAAGCAAAGGGTAAGGAGTGTCTTTGTGAGCTTGCGACGATGCTCTTACCTTGGGTTGGAAGCAGGATGGGAGGTTCCGTAGAAGCTACAAAGGTGGGGACAATGGCCTGCTCAAGTTCAGAGCCAGCGTCCTGGGTCCCCCAGGGTCTGGGTGCGGCAGCCACGCCATCGGATCACCAGAGCCTCCGGCTCACCGCGTGCTCTGCATCAGGAATGTTTATGTAATAAACAGAGCTAATTAAACATTTCAAAGGGAAACATTATTTTAACACTAATGAGATATGATTACAGTTCTTTTTTTTTCCTATGCCAGTGCTGAACGGCACCGAAACACCCTCCTCCCGCTTTCTTTGCTCAATTTTTAGCAGAGTCTTATCAAATAGCACAGTGCTGTCCCATCTTCTGGTATTTATCCCACCACGCTGACATGTTTGAAAACTTTTTTCAAACTTAAGATGATTTAAACAAAAGAACCACAACAGTAAGCAGCCATAAATTGAATTCATTCCTGTTGGTAGACAGGCATGTTAACTTATATTCACATAGAACCTTCATTTTTGGACTCTTTAAAGGTGATATTCTGGGTTTTTTTTTTTTTAATTTCAAACCTGTCAGATCTGTGCAA
Organism: Glis glis; assembly: GCA_004027185.1. Classification (NCBI taxonomy): domain Eukaryota; kingdom Metazoa; phylum Chordata; class Mammalia; order Rodentia; family Gliridae; genus Glis; species Glis glis. The sequence goes on along the minus strand of PVJS01034479.1, from coordinate 17,414 downwards.
GCAAAAGAATCTGCCCCTCACAGGTGGGAGTCCAGGGCACAGGCAGGTGGAGCAGGCCAGGAGCAGCTAGCCCGGATGGCCACGGCCGCAGAGCTTGCTTTCTGGGGACGCTCTACAGGAACGCAAGGGACATAAAATGTGCATGCAAGTCGCACTGGGCCGGTACTAAGTAGACAAACTACCTCTTTAATCAATGGCATATGAAATGTGAAATATACTTTTAAGGAATTAAGGAAAAGGAAATCTTCGAGCACTCAGAAAAAAAATAACTTTACCCAAGGCATATGTTAATTTATATTTTATTTATATGCGTAGTATATTAACAAAAGCCTGAGGAAATTCACAAAGATTCTAGGAAAGGTTTCTACAGAATAGAAAGTGCTTGTTTGTTGGGAAAATAAAAATCAAGTTTAAGCCTCTCAGGGATAGGATGATTATTATTATTATTATTATTATTTATTATTATTTTGGTACTGGGAATTGAACCCAGAGTCATTATACCTCCAAGCTATACCCCCAGCCTGGTTTTATTTCTTATTTGGAAACAGGATCTCACTAGGTTGCTGAGACCCTCACTAAGTTGCCGAGGCTGGCTTTGAACCTGCGATCCTCCTGTCTCAGCCTCCCAAGTACTGGAATGACAAGCGTGTGCCACCACGCCCGGCTATAGGAGGATATTAAGGGTGGTAAATGTTTGAATATCTCTTGATGAATTCCATGAGACATTTTCCTGTCAAAGTAAGGTGTAGAGGAAGAATATGTATCAAAAAATATTATCATAGAATAAATGAATGTGACCTTGAGAAACATCTTTCGTTTGTTTATTTATTTTTGCCTCTAATTTCATAAAATCATACTGCAGTCTTAATTACAAATAACTCCAAGAGGAGCATGAGGAGCACTGAGGAGCACGGAGGAGCAACTCAGGAAGGTGGTGTGGCCTCCCAAACACCACACTGCTAACAGGACCCCTTCAGACACTGCTGCCACTACAAGGGTTCCTTAAAACAATGCCTCACTTCACCCTCCTCCCCATCACCACCAGCAGATGAAGCTCCAGCAAATGCATCAGGAGGAACTTTTTCTCCATTGTAATTGAAATTATTGCTGTGATGTGACCCACGGCACACAAATGAATGATAGATGCTACTTGGTCTCATGAGGTTGGCACCTCCAGTTCGTTTTATTTTTTTGGTACTGGGGATTGAACCCAGGGGCGTTCTACCTCCGAGCAACACCCCCAGCCCTATTTTTTATACTTTATTTTGAAACCGAGTCTCACAAGTTGTGGAGGGCCTCACTCAGTATCTGAGGCTGGCCGCAAACCCAGATCCTCCGGTCTCCGCCTCCCAAGTACTGGGATTACAAGCATGCACCACCGCGCCCCACTCTAATTCTTATTTATTTATTTTATCCCACATCTAGAATGACTTTATTTATTTATTTATTTTTACTTTTTTTTTGCGGTACCGGGGATTGAACTCAGGGGCGTTCTACCTCTGCGCTACGCCCCCGGCCCTATTTTTTTTTATACTTTATTTTGAGACAGGGTCTCACGAAGTTGCGGAGGGCCTCACTAAGTAGAGAAAGAGAGAGAGAGAGAGACAGAGACAGACAGACAGACAGACAGGGAGAGGGAGCGTTTACGCGCGCACGAGTGCGCGAGCTGAGGCTGGCCGCGAACCCGGATCCTCCGGTCTCCGCCTCCCAGAGTACTGGGATTACAAGCGTGCGCCACCACGCCCGGCTTATTTTTACTTTTATTGGTGCATTATAGTCTCACATCATAATGTAGTTCACAGTGATAGTGACATACATGCGCACAGCACTTGGTGGGCTTCCCCGGCTCCCTCCCCATTCTCCCCTTCCCCATACAGGGTGTTGAGATTGACATTGATATTCTCACATATGTACATAATGTCAGTGGAAGTGATTCCTTCATTGATCCTCCCTCTCCTCCTCCCCTTCCCCTAGACCCGCTCCCTGGCTCCACTGCACTTTCTCCTCCATTATCTGAAGTCCCTTTGTTACCCGATTACTCCCTAGCTTCCACATATGAGAGAAAACATTTGACCCTTTACTTTCTGTAACTGGCTAATCTCACCTAGCATGATGTTCTCCATCTCCATCCATTTTCTTGAAAATGACATTATTTTGTTTTTCTTGATTGCCAAGTAGAATTCCATTGCCTATATATCCTGTAATTTGGTAATCTATTCATTTGTTGATGGATACCTAGGTTGGTTCCATAATTTGGCTATTGTGAATTGTGCTGCCATAAACATGGATATGCATGTATCTCTATAATATTCTGATTTCAGTCCCTTTGGAAAGATACCCAGGAGTGGGATAGCTGGATCATATGGTGGATCCATTCCCAATTTTCTGAGGAATCTCCACACTGATCTCCATAGCAGATACATTAATTTGCAGTCCCACCAACAGCATATAAGAGTTCCTATTTCCCCACTATATCCTTGCCAACATTTATTGTTGTTTGACTTCTTGATGATCGCCATTCTGATTGGGGTTGGATGGAATCTCAGTGTAGTTTTGATTTGCGTCTCCCTGATTCCTAGTGATATTGAACATTTTTTTCATGTCTTTATTAGCCATTTGTATTTCTTCCTTTGGGAAGTGTCTATTTAGGTCAATTGCCCATTTCTTGATTGAGTTATTTGTTTTTTTTTAATGTTGAGTCTTTTAAGTACTTTGTATATGTTGTATATGGGATGTTACCCATGACACTTGATCTCATGAAGTTGGCACATCTAACTTTTTAAAAAATTCTGGTGACTGCGTAGAAGTCTCTTTTTGTGAAATATCTATTTTCCACAGACACCTTTGCAGGTATTTCTAAAACTTTGGAAAGGGAAATAAAGGAGGGTGATAAACACTTGATGAATTAAAATGTTCTCCCCCTCCTACAATCAGATCTCAGTCCCAGGCTTCCCGTTGCCATGTAGAATCTCTCCTTTCCCGGTCCGCCATGACACGGCACACAGAGTGGCCTCCTTGTCCTCACTTGCGCCTCGTTCGCTGGTAGACCCTTCTTTCTCTGTGATGTTACTCAGCATATTTCTTGCTGCTCCACAAAGACGACTCTCATGCTGACCCTCTTGTCTTCAGTGGGTTGAGTGACAAGCGATTGCCCTTGCTAATTCTCTTTCAGTTCATCTCCTAAGCACGTACCATGCGTGGTACCCTGGTATTTCCCCACCACGGCCTTCACCTGGACCCACTGCTGAAATGTACTTCCTCTCCACTGGGGTCTCCTCCGTGGAAGGACTGCAGTCCAACCCGAACCCCACAGCCTCTCGTTTCCCAAGCCTGGGAGTGGGATGCAGCCCGTATTTTACTTAGTGTGTATGATACTTGTGAGTCGTCTAGTGCTCCTTCTTTGATCTCTGTTCACTTTTGAGATGGTGGGCTGGTCTTTCCTCCATCTTCCTCCCTACCTTATCTTAGGCTCCTTTATCTCAGCCTCTTCCTTTGCACCTCTCTTAAATCATTATTGTTTTGTAGGTTCCGGTTGACATTTCCCCTGTCACTTGACCAGTTTTCTTTGAGTAATTTCATTCAAACCAGTGGCACCACAATAATCCTGTCACCAAACTTTTTTTTTTTTTTTTTTGCGGTACCGGGGATTGAACGCAGGGGCTTTCTACCTCCGCGCTACGCCCCCGGCCCTGTTTTTTATGCTTTATTTTGAAACCGGGTCTCACGAGGTTGCAGAGGGCCTCACTAAGGAGAGAGAGAGAGACAGACAGACAGACAGACAGAGCGAGAGCTGAGGCTGGCCACGAACCTGTGATCCTCCGGTCTCCGCCTCCCAAAGTACTGGGATTACAAGCGTGCGCCACCACGCCCGGCTAATCACCAAACTTTTATCTCCAGCCCATACATTCATCTCTTATAGCCACTTCCTGAACATCCTTTGGTAAAGGGACCACAAACAGCTTGACATCACATTGCCAGATTGATACTATTTTCCCCAATCCAATAAAAAGCTACTCTTCTCTGTTTTTGTGAATGAACCCACTACTTCTACAATTGGGTGAGCCAGAGCCTACAAGCCTTCCTAGAATCCTCATCACACAGATACATATGTAGTACCTCCTGCCAGCCAGGCATTTGGTTAGGACTTGGGGTACAAAGGTGGGACAAACAGACAAAATTCACACTTGCAAGAAGCATAGACGTTAGCAAAGAAAAACAACCAAATAACACACGTATTGCATAATAGGTTCGTAATATCTGTATTGAGGTATGATAGATATATAATCTACACGTATTTGGAGTATACAATTTGACAAGTACTGACATATGTATGGATCCAAAACACAGTCACCACAGTCAACATAGCGAACATGCCCATCACCCCTAAGAGGTTTCTCCTCTTCCTGTCTGTTTTCTGTGATTATAGTGATTATAAATGTGTTTCTATAATCTTATACAAATGTCATTAGATAATTTCTTTTTCAACATGTTTTTGGGGAGTCTAATCTTACTCACCATTATGATGTCTGTTTGTCATTGTCGCTTGTGTCTATCAACAATACATTTCCTCATTGTTGCTGAGTAATATTCCATTATGTTTATAAACACAATTTTTAATTCATTCATTTGTTGATGGACATCTGAATTGTTTCCAGCTTGGCTATTTCAAAATAAAGGCAGCTAAGAACACTTGGCAGCATATTCTTACAGTTATATTCTTTAATATCTTAGGTAAATACCTACAAGTGGAATGGCTGGATCCCAGGGTAGACACATGTAGAACTTTTTAAGAACTAGCAGCACGTGGTAGTTCGACTTCTCCACATCCTGGCCACCATTCAGTATGGTTCTTTCCTTTTAGGCACTTGAATGGATAGGTATTTATCATATCACTATGGTTTTAATTTATATTTACCTAATGACTAATGATGTTGAGAATATTTGTGTATAATTATTTGCCATCTCCACATCTCCTTGAGTGAAGTGTCTATACAAATCTCTTATCCATTTTTAAATTGGGTTAGTTTCCTTATTATTGTGTCTTTTATATTTTTTTGATAAATTCCCTTATTAACATACAATTTGAGACTTTCCTGTCTTGTGTTTGACCATTCTTAAGAAGTGTCCATTCACAAATAGAAATTTTTATTTTTTATAAACTCAATTTTTTCCTATGGATTATACTTATGGTGTTGTTAATTTTTAGAATATCTACTGTTCCGTTGATCTGTTTACATCTTTCTTGGTGTTAATACTGAATTTTCTTTTTTATTTTAGCTTCATAGTAAAACTCATTAGTATATCAACTTTGTATTTTTTTCAAAGTTATTATGGCCATTCATGATGTTTTTGCATTTTGTATGAATTTTAGAATGAATTTGTCACTTTCTGCAGTAATGCTTTTCCGGGATTTTCATCAGGATCATGTAGGAATTATTGGTAATCTATGGAATGATTTGGATAGAATCAACATTATAGTAATATTGAGTCTTCTGGCCAATGAACAAAGTATATCTTTCCACTTATGTAGGTCTTTCATAATTTCTCTCAGCAGTAATTTATAATGTTCAATGTATAAGTCTTGTACATTTTTTCCTGATTAGTTCCTGAGTATTTCATTATCAATGCCATTGAAAATGCTAATGGAGGGTTGGAAATATAGCTCAGTGGTAGAGCATTTGCCTGGTGTTTGTGAGGGCCTGGATTCGAACCCCAGGACAGGGTAGAGAAAAAAGAAAATCCTTCCTGACCATCTTTCTCTTCCTTAAAAAAATAAGAAGTTACTGAAAATGGTGATGTATTTTAAATTTCAATTTCTGAATTTTTTGGCATGAAGAATACAGTTAATTCTGCGTATAAATCTTTTATTCTGCAGCCCTGTAAACTTGTTAGTTCTCGTAGCTTTCCTATAAATTTCATCAGATTTCAACACTGACAGTTATATTGTCTGTGAATACAGTTTTACTTATTGTGTTCATATCTCGCTGCTTCTTACTGCTTTTTCTTGCCTACTGTGCTGCAGTACAACCTCTACTAAATGGCTGGGTAGAAGTTGCAACCCTGGGCGCCTTGTACTCCTGATCTCAGCAGGTGGATTCCTTCTTCCCTTCTTAAGTAGGATGTTTCCTGGAAGTTTCTTGTAGATGTTCTTGAGTGTGTTGCTTCCTGTGCTAACACACTGAGAATGTGCATGAAGAAATGAGGTAGGACTTTGAAAATGCTTCTACATCTGTGAGTGTGATCGCATAGTCTCCCCTTTGGATTTGAAAATATAATAAAGGACCCTCGCCAATTTTAAGAGTTTAAAGAAGCCTTGCATTGTTGGGGTGAACTACATTGAATCCAGAGTGTCATTGTTTTTATAAGAGTGTTTGCTTCTATGTTTCAGTGATTTGGGACTGAGTTTTCCATGGAATATATTGGCATGGTTTGATATCAGGGTACATTGGATTCACAAAACAACACAAAATATTCCTTCCTTTTCAACTTTGCTGAGGAGTGTATGTAGAAATGTAATTATTTATTCCATAAAGGTTTGGCAGAATTTACCAATGAAGCAATCTAGGCTTCATTTCTTCTTTGTGGGAAGGGTTTTTTTGTTTGTTTGTTTGTTTGTTTGGGTTTTTAAATTTTTTTTCTTTAGTACAGTCTCGTTTTAAAAATAGACATAGAGCTATTTATGTTATTTCTTCTTGAGTGAACATTGGTAGTTTGTATCTGTTAATGAATATGTCCATTTTGTGTTGTTCTTAAACTTATTGGCAAAAAGCTCATCACAATATTGTTATTGTCATTTTAACATCTGCAGAGTATCTGGTGATGCTACTTCTGTCACTCTTCATACTGGTGCTGTGTATCTTCTCTCTTTCTGTCTCTGGTCTCCTCCCTCCCAACCAGAGTCTGGCTAGAGATTCAGCGATTCTACGGATCTTCTCAGATAACAGATTTTGGTTTCATTAACAGTGCATTGTTTTTTTTTTATTTTCTAATTTATTGAGTTCATTCTGGTCTTTGTTAGTTTTCATTGTCTGCTCACGCTGGACGTTATTTTTTTTTTTTTTACTATGTTCTGAAGGTAGAAACTGAGGCCACAGATTTGGGACTTTTTATTTTTCTAATATAGGAACTTAGTGCTATACATTTTTCCTAAGTTTTGTTTTAGGGGAATCTCACAGATTTTCATATGCCATGTTTTAATTTTCATTCGGTTCATAATGCTTCTTCATCATTTCCCTTCTGAGTTTTTTTTTTAATTTTTGACCCTAAGTTATATAGAAGTATGGTATTTGATTTCTATATATTTGGGGATGTTTCAGATGCCATGCTGTTACTGAATTCTAATTCAACTCTATGGTGTCCCGATAATAAACCATGCAGGACTTAGCTAATTTTAAATTTATTGAAACTTGCTTTATTAACTGAATATGCTCTCTCTTTTGTAAATATTCTGAGTAGACTTGGAAAGAATATATACTGTTGTTAGGTATAATGAATGGCAATTCAAATTGTCAATTATGTTCTTCAATCTCCTATATCCTTAGTGATGTTCTGTCTACTTATTCTATCAATTATTGAGAGAAGAATATTGAAATCTCTTACTATACTGATTTTTTTCTAGTAGTTCTATCAGGTTTTGCTTCATATATATCTGACTCATAAATGTTTAGAATTACTATGTACTCTTAATAAATTGACCTCTTTATCACTATGAAAGAGTTTTCTTCATTCCTGGTTATATTCATTTGAAAGCTACTTTGTCCAATACTGATGTAGTCATTCCAGCTTTTAAAAAATTAATGTTGTCTACTTAAATCTCCATATATTTAAATCTCTTTACTTTTAACCTTCTATTTATCTTTATATTTAAAGTGGGGTTCTTGTTAGCAGTATGTAGCTAGATCTTGTATTTAAATTCACTCTGATAATTAGTATCTTTTAATTGAGTAATTTAGAGCATTAACAGTTAATGTTATTATTTGTTGCTATTGACACGTTTAGACTTAACTATACCATCTTGCTATTTGATTTCTATTTTTCCCACTCATTCTTTGAGCCTTTCTTCTTTATTTGACTCTTAAAACTAATTTAAGCCGGATATGGCAACACACACTGGTAATCCCAGCTACGTGGGAGGATTTATATATTTGAGACTAACCTTGGCAACTTGGCAAGACCCTGTCTCAAAATTAAGTAGAAAGGACTGGGGCTGTAGCTCAGTGGTAGAGTGCTCCCAGGTTCAATCCTAGCACTGCAAAAAAAAAAAAAAAAATCAATGTTATAGGTTTTTATCTTTATGTTTTATTTCTTCTTTGACATATAAACTACAATTATTCAAATTGTTGTCATAGCATTGCTTTAAGATTAGTCCCCTTCAAAGGATATTGTACATTTCCCATGTGCTACGAGAGCATTCCTGCTGTGTATTCCCACATCCCCTTAGCAAGTACTTGGCTTCTAATATCTTGCAAACTCAACATTGCCCAACGGTTATTTTTTGTTTAAGCAGTCAATCTTTTAAATAGGTTTGTATAGGGAAACAAATTTAATCATGTAGTTACCTTATCTGAAGTTCTTCATTCCACTTTGCATATTTCCCTCTGCTGTAATTCATCCTCTTCTGTTCAAAGGACTCTCTTTGAAACTTTTTGTGTGGTGGATCTGTGAGTGATAATTGTTTCAGCATTTTTACTTGAATTTTATAGGACATTTTTCATGTTACAGAATCAGTGGTTTTGCCTCTCAGACTGGCCTCCACTCCCTTCCTACATCCATTGTTTCTGTGAAGAAGTCTGCTGTCAGCCTTTCATTTCTTTGTAATACGATCTTTTTTTCTCTTTATCACTAGTTTGTGCAATTCAATTTTGATATGACTTGTTATAATTTTCTTTCTTTTTTATGATTGTGGTATTTTAAGGAGCTTCTTTTATCTGTAAATATGTATTTTTATTATATTTGAAAACTTTTAGCCATTATTTCTGCAATGTTTTCTAGTCCTCTCTATACTCAGCTTCTGCCCTTCATCTCCATGTCATAAGAATGTACAGTTCCTAGTGTTGGCTATTCCACAACTCACCAATTCTCTCTTTTTAAATTTTTTTCCTTTTAAAATATTTTTCCTCTCCATATTTCATTTAAGATACTATTTATTTATATTGTCAAGTTCATTCATCTCTTCTTTCCATCTCTTATCTGTCATTAATCCCATCCTATATATTTTTAACTTTAAGCGATATATATATATGTGTATATATATATATTTCAATACTAGAGATTAAATCCAGGGGCATTCTACCACTGAGCTACAACCTCAGCCCCCTTTTAAAAAATATTATTTTAAAATATTTTTGTTTTCTTTTGAAACAGGGTCTTGCTAGGTTTCTGAGGCTGTCCTTGAACCTGCAATCCTCCTGTCTCAACCTCCCAAGTCCTGAGATTGCAGGCGTGCATCACCATGCCCAGCTTCTTTTATGTTCTGAACATGTAGAATATAACAGTTAACTAACTCTTTCTTCTAATTATAAATCACATTTTCTTACGGATTACATGCCTGATGATTATTTAGAACATTATTTGGTCTGTTTCCTTCCCCAAACCTCTCTTTCCCTCCCCCCTCCCCCTTCCTCCTCCCCAATCTCTTTCCACCACTCTACTGGTCTTGTCCACCATTTTCATGAGGTCCCTTCTCTTTCCTTTTTACTCTTTCACATATGAGAAGAAACACACCACTCTTGATTTTCTGAATCTGGCTGATTTTCCTGCAAATGATGTAATTTTCCAGCGCATGACACGATTTCATTCTTTCTGGCTGAATAAAGCTGCATTGTGTGTATAGACCACACTTTTCTTTATCTGTTCGCCTGTTGACTGGTGATTATTTATTGGATACCAGACATTATGAAGCTTAATTCATCGGATGCTAGAATTTATGCATTTCTACAGCTATTCTTGAGCTTTCCTCTGGGCCTCAGTGAAGTTGCCTGAAAGCTGGTCAATGGCTTTGGGTCTTGCTGTTAGTATTTATTAGGTATGACTGAAGCAGCAGTTTCCTCTAAGGCTAATTATTGTCTCCTACTGCACCAGGATACTTCTGAGGACTCTAGAATAGCTTCAAATTGTCTGTTTTCCCAGCATAGCTGGAAAATAAGACTCCACACCAGCCTGTACAAACCCTCCTTCTTCCTCCCTCTGAGTTTCCTGGGCGAGTCTTTTCTCAGCTCTGGGCAGTTTCTTACACGTGTGCTCATCAGAACTGGGCTGAGCACACATCTCCCAAATGCGCCGTGCGGGGCTGTCCTAACAGCTGGTCCTGTGAGCTCCAGCTGCCTCTGGCTCCTGGGTTCAGCTCTGTCTCATCACCTCTAGCTGCAGCAGCATGGGTGCCCACCCTTTGCCACCCAGCCTGAAAGCACCCAGGACGGAGAGACGCGGTGATCACACAGCCTCTTGCTTCCTCGTGGTTCTCAGGGACCAGGACTCTCTGTCACCTCAGGTTCAATGTCTTAAAAAGCATTTTGCACATATTTTGTTGTTTCATTTTAAATTGTTTCAGGAGATACGTAAATCCAGTCATTGTTACTACATTTTGTCCCAGTCGTCTGTGTTTTAAAGAAAAAAAATAAAATAGAGAGGTGGATAGAAAAAGTTAATGGAGAAGAGAACCAAAGATTAATGAGGTTTATCGAAGATGAGTGGGTATTTTTATCAAATATCCACCCCATCAACTGCCCATTGCAGAGAGGAAAGGAGAAACAGAAAAGATCTTATTTTTATGTGCTGCCATTACTATTACTGGCTGTAAGCCTTGTGTGGACAGAGTCTAGAATAGCTCTATTATAAACCAAATGTTATACTTCATTTGAAGCATGACCCTTTAGTTTCATGGTATTGAAACTGGACCCTAAGTCTCCCTTCCATACCTTGGGGGGTTAGGGTGGCCGCCATCTGCAATTGAAACTCAAATGCACGGGATGGAATGAGTGTGACGTCCCCCCGGTTTCCTCTCTCCCCAACATGCATTAGTGAGTGCCTTGTGGATTGGACATGTTTCTGTTCCTCCGGTGGTAGTAGTTTCTTTCCTAGTGTGGAGAAAGGAGAAAGTGTCTGTATTTCTCAAACTTCTATTCAAAAGGAGACTGAAAGAGAAAAATATGAAAGTAAAGACTGGCTAATTTGATCCCAGGTATTTTATTATAGAGAAACCTTAAGCAGACTCTATAATGCATGCCTTCTTTAGTTCATGATTTCTTTCCATTCACAAAGTCCCTCCCTCATGAATTGGCCGGTGATTAATTCAACAGGTGGTTCTCAACAATTAATCAATTAATTGGAGGAATTACACTCCCTCCACCCCCCAAAATAAGCCAAATAGCCTTTTATCAGACCCTAATGACCCAAATGTTTATTAGCACCTGTTTACATTGTTACTAGAATTTAGGGACATACGGCATATTGATGTGGTCAAATAAATAATAAATAATGAAAGGGACTGGTTTGTGGTGTTTCAAAGAGATATACTCTGTTATTCAAAGGAGCTTTATAAAATCTTTTTACTCGTGTGTCAGGACTCACCAGTGTCAAGAGAAGGTACCTGTCCCCGGGAACAATGTGTATCTTTGAACTGGCTGGAGCGACATCTGGCTCTGAAGGATTCTACCAATCATTTATAAAACAACAAACCCAATGTAGTGGACAAAAAAGGACAGTTTTACCACAGGTAATATCATCAATAGGCTTGTGTTCTTTCATCCACCTCTGTGCATGTTTGAGGAAACCTTCCAAATTCCTTCCACTACATCCACCCCCTTCCACGACTTGAGTATACTCCACCGCCATTCTTAAAACTTCTTGCTGATAGATTTTTCCTTCATTTAATAAAAATTTGCAATACTTGGGGTATAAATATCACCTGGTAAACTATGTTAATAGCAACCTGGATTAAATCATGTAGGAGAAGGAAGAATTCAAAGGAGGTTTTAAAAACACTCAATACATATCTTGTTTTTTAGCAGTAAAGGGAGAGGTCTGAAGAAAGGTTTTAGTGTTATTTAAGGAAGTTATAGGAAGGTGTGTCTTTTTCCCAGAACGTTCTAATGGCTTTATGTGTTCTTCTATTCAGAAATACCCAGAAATACCAAATGCATATGCTTTGCTCTTTTCTCTGAAGCTTTTGAGCATTAGTGATTTTTAAAAATGGTCTTTTTAATATGGGGCACTTGATAGAAGTACAGCTATGTGCTACTTGGATATTAAGATATTTATGTAGTTCAGGTTTTCTATAAATGTAGTTGAAAATCTGGAGTTGGCTTTAGTTTGTTTTCAGCAACGTCAGTTCATTTAAGAGTTTTCAGTTGCATCTATGGCTGGTTGGGAAGAGAAGAACATTTATTCTTGACTCTCTATTCAATGTCAAAAGGAATCATAGACCACTTAGGAGTATATACATACATTGTCGGAAAGATTCGAAGATCTTAAGTGGGAAGAGTTTGTTCATCTGTCTTCATGGTTCAAGTTACTAGGTTTAATCTTTGTCCTCGGGAATTCTCCAAACCATTGACTTCTTTGCTAATCTGAATCTGTATAAAACAGCTCAGGATTTGAATGGGAGTTATAAAAAAAGATCAGCATTAATTTCTCCATTGAGAGAGATAATAGGTCTAAGTGTTCCCTCTGGAACATGATCTTTAACTGTCAGGAAGTGTATGGTCAAATGCATGTACCATCTCTCTGAAAACTAAATTTTAAAAAAAGTCATGCCTTTAATTCTCATTGTTTCTCTATAATAAATCACCCATCATGCTCTGGGGCAGTGTTTGTCCCATCCGCGTGCCCTTCAGAATATCATGGTTGTTTCTGAGCATGGCTCCCTGGCTCATTCTCACCTCGTATACCCACCCTGCCCCCTAGCATCCCACCAGTGATCGGATCAGAAATGCCTTCCCACCAGCCATGGCTCTGAACTCTTCATCCTTGAAAATGCTTGAGTCAGGTGAGTGACAGCGCAGGTTTTTCCATATAGTATTTGGTGTATGTGTTCATGTGCGACTCGTTCTGCCACCAGACAGAAGGCAGGAGGTACGGGGCCACGGGGCCCTGCAGCAGATCACATCTTAATACCTCCCCTGTCCCCAGGTGAGACACCTTGGTGAAAACAGTCACGCACCGGGCAGAAGCTGCAATGTTCCAATACCCAACGAGGGGCCTGAAGAGCCAGTGTCCTCTAAGAGATTAAAAATGGCAGCGTGCATCTTTAAAAAGAAAATTGTCCAAAACAGCAAGATTGAAATGGCCTGTTATGTGAAAACCAACCAACAAGAACTATTTTGTGGGCTAACCACAGAAACAGGTTCTAAATACATTAAAATATTTTATCCCATTATTTGTTTTGACCAATTGACCACGATATTAAAAATTCAATCATGGAGCAGCTGACAAGTATAGTTGCCTAATTTTATTTAAGAGTTTTTTTCCTTTTTCCATTTTTCCATCCTGTTAACGCTGCTGCCTGTGCCCAGACAGTAATGGGCTTCTTGTATGCCCACGACTGTTATGATCATGTAAATTTATTGGTGCTTAGAAGAAGCGAGCTATTAAAACATTACAACAGCCATTACAGCCTGGCTCGTGTTGGCTTTCGCTCCCAATGAACATATGCTTCCGAGTGAATGCCTAAACTCTTATTTATGGATTTAATTTAATATGCGGAAAGAATTCAAAATTAAATTTTGTGTCTGCCTCCAGAGAGTGTCAGTGTATAATAACATGGTAATTTTTACACATCTTTATGAGAAATGGGAAAATTAATTCTTTCTGACAAGTTGTAATTATTCGACTTGGAACGGTTGCAGCTGAGCAGTTTGCGTGCCTGTTGTCTGGTGTTTCACAGTGCAAGGGGAAAACTCAGGGATGGAGATATATTGTGCATCTGAGAGTTTCTAATAGCTTCTGACATTTTAGCCTTGCATATTATCAGGGTGCTCTTTAAGGAGTCGAGGTATAATCTATTATGTTGCCCGGGACACACACAGTTGGCAATAGCTGGAACATTCTACAGTGGTTTTTAAAACGGGCAGAGGGGGGTATCGCCAGGATCATTCTGTAGATGTACATTGTAGCTGAAATTGGTGTGACAAATTTTTATGTCCCTTAAGTGGACCTATTATTTTCTGCCTTTCACCTGCCTCTACTCAGAACAGAAGGTCATTTGGTAAGAGTAGGATTTTAGACCTGCATTTTGAAGACTAAGTATGTGGAAATGAAAATGTGTCTTTTCTTATCTGCCCTGCAAACATATTTCCCTACCTGCAGCCCCACCCCGCCACCATGCACAAATGCGTCTGCCATAAATGCCCACTGTCCTAGGCCTTTAGATGCGATGGATGTTGAAGTGTTGGTGAAAAAGCAGCATTAACTTAATGCACAACAAAACCAAAACACCACTGGCTATGTTAGCAAGGAAAATATGGAACATGTTGTACGTGAGGAGGTGGTGCGCTGATTGACGGGCCAGCCCGGAGGGGAGCCGTGTCATCTCTGTGTGTAGGATCAATATAGACCTTGCAAAAGAAATGCAAAATACAACGTAAGAAAAGCATTGGCAGATAAGCACGAGAAGCACGAGAAGCACACAGTTGTCGAAAGCAAGCACTCTTATGATCCTGCCTTTTGCAATAGAACACAGGGCTAAGCGGCTGATGGATCAACTGGGTATGTCCCTGTTCTCTGAGTTGGTGCATCAAAACTGACTCTGACAATGTTGTAAGCAGCAAGGTTTCGCAGAAAGGTTATTTATGAGAAAGAAATGCGAAAACAAAGTTCCACCTATTTGTGGGCTTCAAAGTGGTATGGTACCTTTTGCTTGTTGAGGCTGTAGGGCTGCCACACTCTAGCTGGGGCGTCCGTCCCGCCCCGTGCACGCTCCTGGCTGCCACTTTCCTTTTCTTCCCAAACTGCCAAGCAGTGGGCGCTCTACTCCAAGAGCCATGCATCTCGGGAGTCGCTATGGATTTGAAGGTTCTGGTTGGAGGACACAGGCAGCATCCCACCCTGACTACAGCAGGATCCTTTGAACTTGACCCAGCTTGGCTGATTCTTGTGGGTACCCTCTAGCATACTCTCATGCTCTGTGAAGTAAGGTTAAGAAAAATGTTTGAGAACTGGGGACTCAGGTCGGGTAGTTTGTCAAGGCTACTGTTCTACAAAACAAAGTTGAAGCTTGGGACAGAGCTCACAACTCAGGGCAGGGAGGTTAATGCCACAGCTGGCAGCCCTCTTCCCTTCCCCCACCCAGTCCCCCACCAAGGAAGGAGTCAGCACAGACCTGTCATTTTGCTTTATTAGACCACACATGCCACCTAGGATTGTCAATAATGACTGTGTTTATATGGGTATTCGTTTAATCAATTGACTGTGTTTCTCTGTATGACAAACCACTAAAGAGAAGTTTGGTTTTGGAAACTGGAAAATCACTTTGAAATATAAATAGAACATTCCATTTTTAAGATCTGTAAGCCCAGTACTTGGGAGGCTGGGACAAGAGGATCGTAGGTTTGAGGCTAGTCTTGGCAACTTAGTGAGATTCTCAGCAATGTAGTGAGACCCTGTTTCAAAATTAAAAAAAAAAATATATATATATATATAGGGCTGGGGTGTGGCTCGGAGGTCGAATACCCCTAGGTTCAACCCCCAGTACAAAAAAAAGAAAGAAAAGAAAAAAAAAAACTCTGTTCTTCTAAGACCAAGACACTTAAAATTGCAGACTGTTATTAGCCACATCCAAGAAAGCATGATAATTTTGGAGTACAATGTAAGATTTTGACTGACAGCCAACCTCAAAGACCTCTATACTGTAATAGACATTAGAAGTCTAATGTATCTGGGCTAGAGTCATGAAGACCCTCCGTCCAATCTGAAGGCAGCAGACAGCATACACAGCTAAATACAAAATCAAAAGCAAAACAAACCCTACACAAACAAAAAACAACCTTTGAAGTGGAAGCCAGGGCCCTTTCCAAATTGAGGATTGGATGTTCAGACAACTCTTTTTTTTTTTTGGAAAGTGTGGGAAGTCCTGCCTATCAGCATGGCTTGGGGAGGGTGCAGAGGTGCCTTCCCACCGCACCCACAGGGCCAGGAGGCCCGGATCCCACCTGGTGCAGCAGCGCTCAGCCGGAGGGCTCAGCCCGGGGATTGAATTTGCCTGTGGACCATGGCCTCGGTGGACGGTGCTGTTATGATCCCCTTTACACCCAGGACCTACAGGGTCCATCTGCAGCACCACCTGATGCTGCTCTGCCCTGGGGGTCTCTCAAGTCCTTCCCTTCATTCTTCTTTCCATCTCCCTACTCCACACCCTAGTTGACCCTCATGAGGGCATTAAAATAGCCTTCTCACCTCTCAGTCTCTCTCCTACCACGGTAGGCAGAGGTTGTCCCTCAGGACGGCTGCGATGGAGCCCTTGACTTGTCTCCAACCTTCAGTAGATCCACATCATCCACCACATCAAACACGCTCGCGTCAGTCAGGGATTTGGGCTTGACGTCCCAGACACTCTGGTGTGTACTTTGTATGGCGGTTCTCCGCACACTTACTGGTCTAACCACTGTCCGTGCCGTGGTGCCGTGGTTCCTATGCACGCCTCTGCTCACACGCTGCCTGCTTCTGTCACGGGGGGATGCCTGCGCTGCTCTCCTTCTGAGCACTGCAGAGCCCCGTCCGACGGCCACTCCTCTGTCCTCTGGACGTCCGGAGCACTGTGTTTATACCCGTCCTGTTGCGGTTTTGATACGCAGCACTTACTGACATTATTCATCTCTCTCTAAGATAGCAGGACTTCGGGAAAGCAAGGAGCACAGCTTGTCCCTGCTTCTCGGCCATAGAACTCCAGTGCACCCCACATCCGGGATGCTGGTGACCGTGTCCTGCATGCATAGAGGCCAGGAACAAGGCTGTCACTGGGCAAACCCCCATTTAGTGACTGGCCGTGAGGGAGCTGGGATTCCTGTGAGGAGGGAGAGAGCAGCCTTGGGAGGGGCCTGCCGCCCCGGGATGCTGGCACAGGCCTGGGAAAGGAGGTGCTGCTTCTGGATCCTTGCTGCTCTGAGGCAGGATTAGAAGGAGGACTGGACTTGTCCGAGTCCATGCTTAAGCAGTCAAGCGTCCCCAGAGGCCCACGTGTTAGAGACGTGCTTGCAGGGTGGCCTCCTGGGAGGTGGTGGCCTGGTACCTTCCTGTCTCCTCTTCTTCGGCCTGACCCCAGGGGCAGGTAGTCTCGCTGTACCATGTGCTCCTGACATGATGCGCTGCCTCAGACCATGAGCCAGAATAAACCCATTTTTTTTTTTTTTGCGGTACCGGGGATTGAACCCAGGGGCGTTCTACCTCCGCGCTACACCCCTGGCCCTATTTTTTTATACTTT
>PVJS01034478.1:0-21556 GCA_004027185.1 Glis glis | reverse complement strand
GGTACCGCAAAAAAAAAAAAAAAAAAAAAAGAAAAGAAAAACATGGAGATGTTTTTTGGAAACTGGTGATACTTGACCACTTTAGGTGGTTGGTTTATGATGTCTCCTCTTAAGTGTGTGTGTGTGTGCATTCAAATTTGTACTCTTGCAAGTGTTTGCACACACCTGAGAGATGAGAAGTAGGGACATCCAATTTATATCTACTGACACAGTTTCTGACTTTAAAGAGTTTAAAATCCAAATAGAGAAAAAAGGCCAACACTGAAATAATGAATGAGATATGGTTTGAAAAGGCAATAGAAGGCAAAAAGCTAGGTAAATTATGGTCTAGATCCTAATACAAAAATAATGAGCACTTTCAAAATGGCGATTGTACAAATATTTATTGAATGCCTATTAAGTGCAAGACCACATGCCTCATACTGGGTGAACAATACTAAACAAGATATGTTCCCTGTTTCTAAGGTATTTTAGCTGGGTATGAAAAGGACGACCTTGAGGTGAAATCAGGAAGCAATAAGAACATGAAGAGAGGGAGCTACCCGAGTGTCACTTCCTTCATCTAAGATTAATCATGCAGGAGAAATCAGAATTAGACAGGGGTGATTCTTGCTCTTTGGTGTCCCTGTTCTGGTCATCTCTGTCCATCTTTGGCCCACTGCCCTGTGTCCAATGATGGTGTCTGCAGAATGTCACATTGCTGCTTCCTGGCCTTCTGGCGTATGACTGGCTCTTGAGCAGCAGGAAACACCAACAGGAAGTAAGAAGATTGGTGGAGAGAGAAGTGGGGCACTTCTTTCCTGCCCCTCCCTGCTGTGACCTCACATCTACATTGGTTATGTTTCTGTGATTGCAGCCTCTGCCATGCAGAACCTCCTCTGAGGTTCTGGGTCCTGGTTCTCAGTTGGCTCCAGAGCACTTGGCTTTAGGGGGATAAGAACCTGCCCTGCCACTAGTTTCTGAAGATCTAATGAGACATTTTCCCTCACCATCCTTTTCTTGGGCCCTCATACCTGCCCACTCCTCTATAAGTTGTTTCTACATTAAAGCCCGTTCATTTGAACAGTTAGGGGTGAGTTTCATTTCCTGTTGACAAACCAATAATATACAAGGTAAAGAAAGACTAGAGGTGGGTTGGAAGATAGAAATGTTTAGGGTGTGAACCTTGTTCAGCGGATGGAGTAAACAGTGATACTGGGTGGAAAGAGGTGAGACTGAAGAGGGAAGTCAAAATCACAAAGGGTTTTGCATACTGTCCCAGACTTTGTGTTTAACAATATAGAAAGTGATTAAAATAAACAGTAAAACAATATTTTAAAATATGTATATTATAACTGTTATAGCTAAGGAAAATAATATAACTACATAAAAATGACAACTGTGGCTGTCTTATGGGTCTTGCAGTATAGATGTTTTCTTCTCTATTGGGCAAACTTTATGAAATGGATAATGTGTATCATTTTTTTTTTTTTGCGGTACCAGGGATTGAATGCAGGGGCCTTCTACCTCTGCATTACACCCCCGGCCCTATTTTTTATACTTTATTTTGAAACCAGGTCTCACGAAGTTGCGGAGGGCCTCACTAAGGAGAGAGAGAGGAAGAGAGAGAGAGAGAGAGAGAGCTGAGGCTGGCCTCGAACCCAGATCTTCCAGTCTCCATCTCCCAAAGTACTGGGATTACAAGCGTGTGCCACCACGCCCGGCTTTAATGTGTATCTTATGAACATAAAACATTCTTTCTAAGAGCAAATATCCTGAGGAGCTTATCAGGTAGAATTCCCTTACAAACACTGGAGGCATGTTCCTAATTGGTTTGCCACCTTCTCGTGGAATCTACAATTCTCTGCCCATGGGCAGCTATAGCTCCTCAAGCCAGACCATGCATGCACTAGGCTCTGGGTAGGAGACCCTTCACTGGGGAACACAGAAGGAGGGAGGTTTTCTATGCACATGTGAGCTCTGGAGAAACAAGTTACCTGAAGACAGGATTGCTTCCCCCACATCCACAAACTGGGATGTCTCAGGGAACAGAGCATTTCTGGAGAAGCTGTTCCCATGTACCAAAACAATTTGAGTAGCTTCTGAGAAGACAAGGTAGCAGCCAATACATGGCATGGTCAGTCAGAAGGTCTACAGTGAGACTACATAGCTGGCCTGGAGAATACTCATCCCAGCACAGTGCAGGAAGATGAGGTCTCCAGCAAAGGACAGTGCCTGTTACCAACCTGCTCACATCAGTACTAACACTGGCCACGTTAGAACAACTGTTCCATATAGTGAATGTTCATTATCATTATTTTCTTGATTCAAAAAATCCCATTGCTTTTTGTCTTGGAAACAGAACAAAACAGATATGTTATGGTCAATGTGCATATCAACCAGCTAAGTTTCTTTGTGCCTAAAAAGTTGATATTAACTTATTTCTGGTATACTTTATTATTATTGACATCAAAGAGTCAAGGGATGATAGTAAGACAGAAATTGGGCTAAGCTGGTTATATATGACACTGCTCTGAATACTCAACTCTTTGAGGTAGATAATGCTATTATTTTCTATTTTTTATTTACTGGTAGGAAAACTGATATTGAGTGAGTACAAAGTATTTCCTGAACAGTCTAGAAGTGACTGAGCTGAGATTTCAACCCTGGTTCATCTAACTCCAGTGTTCATGCAATATATATGCTTTAGCTACATTTAGCCATTGACTATACTGGGATAGAGAGTCTCAGGTAAAAAACATGACTTTTAAGATCATTACAATTTTATTGTGCTTGTTATTTTCTCTTTTTACCAATCACCCTTTTATTAACTACTTTATAAAGTTGATCATAAAATATCATGAGTTTTGGGCTGATATATATTTATTTGAACTTCTAGTGGTTGGGATTCTGATCTTATAGCTCAATCTCCATGAGTTTAGTTAATGTGAATCTACCTTGGAGGTAAGGATCCATCTTCATAAATAATTAATGCAGCAAGGTGTTTCTTAGACTATTCCACCACCCCCTAGTTTTAGGTCTCTTTTTTGAGCTTTGCTCTTCCAATTGCACCATCCCTTATCCTTGCCCAAAGGGAAAACATATTTGTAAATAAGGATAAATAAGGATAAAGCTGATTTGTAAGCATGCTGTGAAAAGTCAGCACAGATAAAATCTCCTTACCCCCTATCAGACAGAGGGCAACTCCCAGGGCTATGGGCATCTGTAAGAGATAGATATCAAGAGGTCAGTGCCCAAGCTGGGTGTGGTGGCACATGCCTGTAATCCCAGTACTTGGGAGGCTGAGACAGGAGGATCAAATTTCGGGACCAGCCTCAGCAACTTCACAAGACTCAACAATCTAGCAAGACCCTGTTTCAAAATAAAAAGGACTGAGGGTATAGCTCACAGTTAGAATGACCCTGGGTTCAATCCCCAACACCACAAATAAGTAAACAAACAAACAAAAAAGAAGTCAGTGTCCAGGCTTTAGATCCTCAGATTTGAGCCCCATGTAGTACCAGTAAAGTCTTTGATGACATGCAGGCTGCTGGGAACTAATCCTGCCATCTGACTTCCCCGTGGCAGGGCTCTGCCTATGTAGCCAAATCTCACTGAGGTACAGAAGTGGCCTTTAATAGCCAATAAGCAACATACAAAAAGAACAATGCACAGTGCTGAGGTGCACAGGGATCTCTCCTCAATATCCCCTCTATGGCAATCACACATTGCAGGAAGGAGCTCCTGCTTGCAGGGGAGACCCCTGGACCAGTAGTTCTGAGAAGCAGCGGGACTCAGCAGGGCTGGCGAGTCAGGCTAATTGGGGTTCAACTCTCAGCTCTACCATTAACTCTTTATGTGACCTCAGACATGTTCTCCACCTGCCTACCTTTACTTAATAATCTTTAAAAGTAGATTAAATAAAGCCTATGTGTTTTGGTTAATTTGATTGCTAAATGACTGAAAATGCATAAACAGCTATGTTAGCCACATGTAAGCAATGGATGGTACTTCCTTTCTAACTTCTTCTCCTTAACCCACTTTCACTTCATACATGAGAAAACCAATGCCAAGAGGAAGAAGAATGGCTTGCCCAAAGACACAGAGTTGGTTTTGGGTAAAGGGTGGTACACTAGAAATCATGCTGAACTTGGAATCAGGAGAACTAGATGTGAATACCAACTGTACTCCATAATGTGACATTGTGAATTCTATTTAATTCAATTCTATTTAATTCTTTAAGCCTCAATTTCCTCATCAATATAAGGGGGTAGTAATTCTACCATTTGTTGATATCTGGGAGGCTTTTACTTTGTATACCATTAGTAAGAAAAATGTCCAAGCTAAGGAGTGTAAAAGATTCCCTCACACACCTGGGGATGCTCTCAGTGTAAGGGAGATAATCCCAGGGATGGGAGGCTTTCCTTTAAGAATTTCAACCTCAGGCGGGGCATGGTGGTGTACGCTTGTAATCCCAGTACTTTGGGAGGCAGAGACCGGAGGATCCAGGTTCGTGGCCAGCCTCAGCTCTCTCGCTCTCTCTCCCTGTCTCTCTCTCTGTCCTTAGTGAGGCCCTCGGCAACTTTGTGAGACCTGGTTTCAAAATATAGTATAAAAAAATAGGGCCGGGGGTGTTGTACAGAGGTAGAACGCTCCTGTGTTCAATCCCCGGTACTGCAAAAAAAAAAAAAAAAAAAGAATTTCAACCACAGGTATTCAGGCCATCTTGTCTTCTGGCTTAATACTGACACTGTTCTCTCCCTCTTTCACCCCAAACAAGAAAAAAGTCCACAAGCAGAAAATTTAAAGTGCGCTTACGTTGAACGTGCTCTCATGTTACTGTCGGAAACAAACTTGGTTGCAAGAAATATAACAGCAGCACAAAGACATTTTAGACAATGTGACATCTATTCCAAATTCAAAGATATTAAAATAGGAAAAGATATGCACTTCTGAATTGAAAAAATATGGTAGATGTGATAGTACTTTTCTTACAAGATTATTTTAAGTAACATTAATCACACACACACATACACACACACACACACACACACACACACACACACACACACAAGTGTAACATAGCACCAAGCATTGAATATTGGCTTTGGTCATAACTGCCTCTTCTCACTGTGTGTCTGGGGGTGAGCCACTTCATAGGAGGATGAGACATGTGGTTCCTAAGGTCCCTCTACTCTTGTGGCAATGACTAGTCTTAGAATCATCTATTTGTCTTTATTTATTCACAGTTATGTACTTTAGTTGCATTTCAAGGCATCCTTAATTGTACTTGAAATATCCCATACGATTTCAATAGCTCATTTTTTTGGAAGGTCAGGAAGAGTCAAAGTTTCCATGAAATTCCTCCTTATCAGCTGTGATTTCTGTTCTTTATACCTGATCGTGTTCATTATCTCCTCTAGCACTGAAGCATATTACTATGCCAACATTCTACCATTCTGAAATTCAGTTCTGGACAAAGAAGTCAAAAGAATCCCAGACAAAGTCATTTTTTCCATGCCCAGATCCTAATAATGAGGATGATAATCAGCTTGCAACTTTTGTTTTCATGTCTCAGTGACAGGGAATTAATGAGAGATTGATTCATTAAAGACCACAAAAGGGACATATCTACTTTTCTTATCCATAACTAATTAGGGAATGACAAAAGTGCTATTTGAGGGGAGAGCAGAGTGTTGGGGAAGAGTGAGGACTCAGCAAGAGTGCAGAAGAACTAGACACTGCCCATCTGGATTTTCAACACCCCCATGCTTACTTGTGATGCTGCTTTCCAATTCCTTTGCCCAGCTGGGTTGACAGGTCTAAGAACAGCATGTGAAGGCAAGATTAGAGGTTTTCAAGGAAGACACACTCAGAAATGCTAATCCCACAATCTCTCCACCAGTCACATGTGACATACCATGGAAGAGTTCTGAGAGCAAGGGCCCTGGGCAAGAAGGAGACTAAGGAGGATATATAATGGTATAGAAAGACATATATATATATATATATATATATATATATATATATATATATTTCCACTTATTCAGCCAGCCAAAATTTATGGAGTACAATTCAGAGACTGTACTAGGCTCAGAGGAGAGGGATAGTCTCCATCCTTTTTGTTGGATATATTTTCTGCCAGACTGCTGAAATAATGCATGGTAGAATAGAAGGAAAGGCTTTTCTTTAAATGAATGAGCATATTCTCCCTCTCTCACTTCTCCCCTTCCTTCCTTCTTTGATCAGTTAAATCAATATCTGAGTACACTGGGCGTCATGGCTCATGCCTGCAATCTCAGTACTTGGAAGGCTGTGATAGGAGGAACACAGGTTTGAGGCCAGCATCCGATACTTAGCAAGACCCTGTTTCAAAATAAAAAATAAAATAGGCTTGGGGTGAAACTCAGAGGTAGAACACCCCTGGGTCCAATCCCCAACAATAAAAATAAAATTTTAAAAAATATGAACTTATCTGAACATATGCTAGGTGCAAGGCCTTCAACCAAACCAGTGACCTAGTAGACCTATTGTTAGGGTATATGGGGGCAAAGAAAACACAGCCCAATAGCAAGGAACAGGCTTTATTTAGGAATAAAACCTGGAAGGAGGAATCTGACTGGGGAGAGAGCCCACGAGAGTCAGAAAGTCCATCTCCCTACAGGCTAGGGGCTTTTTATGGGGCAAGGAAGGGGGAGGTACAGGAGTAGTCCTGTAAGCCACTGGTTGGTGTGCTAGTGGCCAAGTCATCTTGGGTAGGACAATGGTCAGGGGGCGTTTCCCTTTCTTTGTTCCTTTGTTCTTGGTCCTCCTCTGGCATAGCTTCATGGAGAGACCTCACAGTCAGATCTCACAGTGCCCACACCTATATTTTATTTCCAGGATGTGCTGTAAGTTTTGCTCATAGTTGGTGCTCCACAATTCTCTACCAACAATTAATGCTGGAAACAGAAATAGATATTTAGCCATTAGACTTTTTTGTCAGTGTGTGTTGTACATTTAAAAAAATATTTGATGTGAATCACAAATTGTTATTAATTATCTATTTTAATATAATAGCACTGATTTCAGCAGGTTAGTCTAAGAAAATGTCAGGTGATTCATTAGTGAATAATTGTTTTTCCCTAAATAAGTTGATTACAAATTTTTTTTCAAAAAAGGGGGGGGGGAACCTGAATGTATTGAATAATTTCTGATATGAGACTGACAAGAAAATTAGAAATTTAGATACTGCTTAATAAAATGTATAATTTTGCCCAAAATTCAGTTTCACTTCATGTTCTGTCAGAAATTTTTTTATGAAGGACCTTGAGACTGAGTGTATAGGAAGAAGGCAAAAATTAATATTTGAAATCATGGACTAAGGCTGTGATCTCGGCATTACCTTCGCATTGAACACTCTGAATTCTCACTTCTTTATTCATATGCTGAAGTTCAATCCCTGCCTGCTCCACTATTCAGGGTTATTAGGAGAATCCAGGGGGAGATAATATGCATGAAACATATTAAGAATGATATACTGTTACATTAGCATTTTTATCATTGGGTTTCTGTAACAATAAACTCTAGAAAAGGGAAGAAAAGTATTGATCCATCTCACATCCCCTCCTCTGAATGAGGGTCAACTTGAATCTAATCCACAGCGGAGTGCATGGCCACCATCTGAAATTCCCCTCCTAGATCTTGAAGATGGTTTCATCTTTGTGGTGTCTTCTACCAAATTTTAAACACTCCTGGTGGGTTACACCATCTGATGTAACAAGAAGGGGCTCAATCCACCTCCAGCTCTCTTGCGTATCATCTCCAGGTCCCTGCAGTTACTTTTCTGTGAACAAAATTCTCAGCAGGGAGAATAACTACCTGGAATGTGCGAGGTATATCCAAAAATTACACTGCCAAACCTGGCAAGGTATTAAGAAAAGAAAAAAATAACATAAAATGCCTCATCTTCCAGACTCTTTAGGAAAAAGCAGCTTCGCTGAGGACAATGACCTTTAAGAAAGATGTAAAAAGTGAAGGATGTATATGATCTGAAGAGAGACCTCTACTATCAGTACTTGGGAGGTAGAGACAGGAGGATTACAGGTTCGAGGCCAACCTAAGGAACATAGAGTCTCAGCAACCTAGTGAGACCCTGTTTCAAAAACAAAAAATAAAAAAGGGCTGGGGATACATCTTAGAGGTAGAATGACCTTGGATTCAAAATAAAAAAGAAAAAATATGTATATGAGAGAAGAAAGATATAGACAGAGGTGTATTGTGGCTATGTTACCTGGATTTGGCTTCTTAGTCTGTCTGTAATATGTAAACACAGATCATTAAAATGCCTGCACACTCTGAAATTGGGGCATGCTGCTCTAAACATTTCTGGTAGCTTCCTCAAGATCCATTTTCATCTTCTTACTTGCTAACAAACCCCTAATTAAGTTCAGGGTGGCCATATGCCCAGCTTAAACAACAAAATTCCCCAGCCTCCTTTTTAGTTTGTGACACAATTCTTAATGAAATTCTAAATGAAATTCACTCCTTGGAGCTTTGGAGAAAACTTTGCAAATGCCGACAAACTCAGCTGGCATTTACCCTTTGCTCCTTGATCTTCTCCTTTCTTCTTACCTGAAATATGGTGGCAATCATGGGGACTGAGCAGCCATGTCAGAGCTTACAGGAATCATGGAGCCAACATACCAGCTATTAAAGGCTTACAGCTACAGGAGAAAATGGAAATGGCTACTTTTTTTAAACCACTGCAGTTGAATTTCTATTACATCAAACTAAATATTGTAAATGAAATAAGGACTTTATGAAATAATAAAGTTCTTCAGCGGCATCTGACATAATTTCTGAGCTCAATAAACATTATTTCCTCCCCTTTTCCTTGCGAGGATAGAGGACACACAATCACATGGATTCAGGACAGAAGTAGTAAGAATGCTCTCCAATTATCTTGATGATGAACAGAATCATAGGTGATTTGGGTACAGAACCAGCAGATGAGAAATGGAGGCGTCAACGTCAGGAAAGAGGCGGTGGTATATACTATGTTATTAACTCCTTGCCATTTTACCAATGAGGAAATGTTGACTCAGCAAGGATAAGAAACTTACCAGGTTGGGATGACCTGGAGATAGTAATCATCTGAGACCTAACCCCAGAACTGTCTGATTCTGATGAACTATATGCCATTTCCAGTGTGCCCTTCAGCACGGGGTCAGGCAAGGCACCAGAAAAGACATGTTAAATATTTTGTTTCTACTGCACACTTTAGGATTCTGTGAGACTTTCATCATTCCAGGAAATAGGAGGAAAAATGGGAATCTCTGTCTTCCTCACATTGTGGCTCTTTTTTAAGTTTCTAGCATATAGGAAAAAATACCCACATTTGCCAAAGACTGAAGAGTTAGAGAGAAACAGGTGTTGCTGAGCCTTGGGTGGTCATGGATGGTCAGGTGGAAGAGGATCGAAAGGTGATGTTGCCAAGCAAACACCTGGGGAGGGCAATGCATCCTGGGCCCTCAAGGAATGTTGCCTGAACCTCTTGGGCTCAAAAACATGGCCCTCACTTCCTAACCTGATATTTGATTACACTTGGGTAAGTTACTTATCCTCTTTGTGCCACATTTCACTCAAATGTAAATACGCCTAATTCATAAAGTGGATGCAGAGTAAACATACTAATGTCATTGAAAAGCTCAGTCTAGGGCAAATAGTAGGTGCTCAATGAATCCTGACACTTCTGATTAGCCTTTACTTTTCCAGTCTATCATAACAAGTAGAAACAGGTTTGTAACCAGGAAAGTATAACCATGTTATAAATATGCAGGAGGAAAATCAAAACTGTGTGTCCACATGTTTATGGAAAAAGAAAGCTGTTGAAAACTAAGCATCTCAGCTGTTTCTGAGTTTTCTCATTAACATTTGTTTGCTGTCTTTGATTCCTTTTGTTTTTTGCTATCAGACAAGTGGTAGCAGGTGCCAAAGTTGAAGGAAAAATATGGGAGGAAAAAATTAAACGGGATTATAAATATCACTTTGTTAACTCTTCTTATCCCTGAAAATTATGGGGGGGATGTGAGTGAGAAGAACGTGAGTTAGGACACTGATCATCTTTTGTAGAAAGATCCTGTGTTGTCCTCTAGAAGGTTAGGTTGAGGCTGCCCAGCTGCAGCTGGTAGAACATCCCAGTGGGCCCTGAGGTACCAGGTAATGGCTCTTCAACTGGGCAAGAGAGAGGGTGATCGAACAACCAACCATCCTAGTTTACCTGAACTTCCTTTATTTTGGTACAGAGGATGGGACCCAGGGGCTTTCTACCTCTGAGCTGCACCTCCAGTCCTTTTTATTTTGAAATAGGCTAAACATAGACTAGGTTTATTTAATAAAATAAACCTAAAAGAAAATAGATTCCAAGCCAGGCGTGGTGGCGCACGCTTGTAATCCCAGTACTTTGGGAGGCGGAGACCGGAGGATCCGGGTTCGCGACCAGCCTCAGCTCACTCTCTCTCTTTCTCTCTCTCTGTCCCTCTCTCTCTCTCTCTCTACTTAGTGAGGCCCTCCGCAACTTCGTGAGACCCGGTTTCAAAATAAAGTATAAAAACTAGGGCTGGGGGTGTAGCGCGGAGGTAGAACGCCCCTGGGTTCAATCCCCGGTACCACAAAAAAAAAAAAAAAGAAAATAGATTCCAAATGAACTAGGTTGCTGAGGCTGGCCACAAACCTGTGATCCTCCTGTCTCAGCCTCCCAAGTACTGGGAGGTGTGTGCCATCACACAGAGCTGGGACTTCCTATTTTTAACACTGAAATTGCCCCATCCCAGAGAACTCCTCAATATGGGAAAATCATAATGCCTTGTCTCCCTGGCAGCAATAATATTAAGCAAAGTTTTAAATACCAAACCTAATTAGATAACTAGACTTGTTAGACTCTCACCCCCCACTTACTATCTCATGCCTTTGTTGATTGCTAAAGGAACTAGCTCCAGTCAGTCAGCAGTGAAACCTGTGTGGTCAGGCAGAGAAAAATGAGAAAAGAGCTTGGGTTGTTTCTCTTCTGCTGATTCTCCCTTCCTCCCATGGCTTATCTGCAGAACATATTTAGGGGTGCAGTTTTCTCTGCAAGTGGAAGAGCTGACATGGGGTAGTGTGGAAGAATGCAGCAGGGCCATGCAACCTGGAAACAAAGACAACTGATGTGGATACTGAAGTGAGGGCAGGGCTGCTCGTGCTGCTACACCCAGTGTGCCAAGGACAAGTGGGTATAGTACATTCAATGTCATGTCCACATGGATCCAGTAAGTGAGAGAAATGAATTTCTCACTCATTCATTCACACACACGCACACACACACACACACACACACACACACAAATAGCCACTTTTTGATCATACATGATGTACATGCATTTATATGTGCTCCCAGAATGAGCCTCAGAGATAGTTCGTGGAAGGAGAATGGTTTTGAGCCGTGCCACTAGTGAGGTGAAATCCCCCTTGGATATTTCTTTTAGACGTACAACATACATTTTTATTTTCATCTGTACAGTACATTCTCCTTATTTGCTAGGATAATTTTCAGGATTAGATGAAAAAATAAAAACAAGCATGTCATTACTTTCTGAACTGTCAGCTAGATATTGTCATATCTACCCCCCCACATACACACAAATACATGCCTAACACATTTTGTAACTGAGAAATTTAGTTAATCTTTCTAACAACAGCTAACTAAATAATGTTTTGGAGGTAGAATCCATGACTTTAGCCTCCATTAGACCCCCATTAGACCCCCATTGTCTCTTCATCAAGGGACACCAAAGAGACATGCAATGCTAATACAAATGTCTCTTCTAATTAGAAAGCCCCCACTCCACCCCCACTCCAGGCCTTAATTTTCATCTATACATCTAAATGTTTTACTATTTGTCTATCTATTGAAAATATAGACACAACTAAAATCTGTGGGTCTAAAATATTCATCAAATTCCAAGTGTTTGTGAATTGGTAACTAGGATTTTTTATCTAACAAAGAGAAATGGAAAAGTTATTATTTGTATCTTGTTGTTTAATGAGATTTTGTTCTTAATCTTTTCAACTTCATGCAGTCATTTTGTAGTCATTTTCTCCTGTTTTAAATAATGGATAACTAAATGGCTTATTTTAATGCTTCATAATATCTTATTTCTTTCATATATAATGAGGTTTTTGTATAACAGAACAAGCCAAAGGATGGCAAATTCTAGGCAATTTGGCATTTGAAAGACTTCAATTCTTGATGTTAAAAGCTTTGCATTTAAAGCAAATTGAAATGCTATTTCATACAGACCTATACCAGTAAGTACTGTTATCTACATCTGATTCAAAAGAAAAAGAATCAGCAAACTCCTGAATTGTTTACATTAAATATACAAATATTAGTTTTTATTAAATACTCAAGTTTTTTAAAAGGCCATCTAAAGTTTCCAGTATCCATTTAGCCAAAGAAATAGTGTTTTACCAGTGGCAAAACAACCCCAAATATTAAGTTAGATAATGTGGGACTCTAAGATCCCACGAGTTCTGAAGGACTTTGAATTAAACACACATTTTCTCTTACCTTTTTAAGGCTTGAGATACACGTCCACAAATAGCAAGACTATCTTATTCCAGGAGACTCCTAATGTCTCTAAAGCATCGATTAATAGAAACAAGTGAGAGTTAAACTACTCATCAAATAATCATTAAAAGGAATCCTGGTTGTTCTTTCACAGGTGTTTGCCAGATCAGGGAGGGCTTAGAAAAGCATGGAATCCACAGGATATAGATTTAACACAGGTATCCCAGGATATCGATTGGACTTTTCTCTTGGAACTAATAGCATATTCCATACCTACACTCTTAGGTCCTTATAATTTTTGATCCTGTATCAGGAAATCATAGACATCTGTGTTCAAAAGCAACCTTAAAACTCATCTACTCGGAATTTTTCCCAGAGCTTCGATTCTTCGTGTAGCCTATCAGTCACATGGTTAACTGGCCAGTAATTAAAGACCATCCATAGTAAGGAATTCACCATCTGCAGAGCAGTCTAGACCTTTGGTAGGTTGTCACTCAGAACATTCTTTGTCATAGTAACATTTTGTTAGATTCTTCACTTCCCCTCTCCTTCGCTCTTTGTATCCCTTCCCCTTCCTTCTTCTCTTCTCTTTTTGCAAAAATAATTAATAAGCATCTATCATGTCGCAAGTACTAAGCTCAAATCAGAGAGGAAAAAGCCAGGCTTAGTTTAAGGCTGGTATCTCTGCTGTCAAGTTTTCCCCCGCTCTGGAGAAATAGACCAGGAAATAGGAAGCATCATACTATAGTCTGTATGTGTTGACATGGAGAAGAAACAAGGCATTCGACACATTCTCTCATGAGGCAAAGCCTCCAATGCAAGATCTTGATTAATCAATAGAGGTTAAAGCAAGCAAGAACATGGGGAAATGCTATGGACATTTCTCATTTGGAGGATTGTCAGAACTCATTTTTTCTTCTAAAATGACACACTTTTCTTTAGAAATTGGCTCCCCCACTATGCTGATTGGCCTTGATGGGACAATAAGTCAAGGTGTTCTGAATTAACCAAGGGATGGAGACCATGATGTAAGAGAAGTTAACTGCAATCCTTCTCTAGGGATTGTGAATCTTAAGTTGATATCTTAGTTCATTCCAGATAACATAACAGAATACTTTAGACTCAGTGATTTGTAAAAAACAGAAATTTTTGCTTACAGTCTGGGAGGCTAGGAAGTCCAAGATCAAGGGGCCAATGGAGTAGGTATCTGATAAGAACCTGCTCCTCATAGATGGTACCTTATATGTGTATTCACATGGTAGAAGGGGAAGGACTTCCTTACACCCTATTTTAAGGTCTTACTCCCTCATAACAATAACCTCTGACAGGCTACATGTATTAGTAATATTGCATTGGAGATGGATTTTAACATATGAATTTTGAGTGGCTATATTCAAATCATAGTAGGGTAGTTATAGAGTGATGGAAAATTACTTGGAGTAGATTTGTAATGTGACACTTGGACAAGATGGTTAGGGGGTCCCTGCTGCCCAAACTCACAGTGCTACCCTGGTTCCTCCCTGTCTGTGCTATGAGCTACTTGATAACCTTCCAGTACATTTCAATTTTCTGAACCTAGCAAGAGAATGCATTTGTTACTAGCCAACCAATTTTGGCTAAACCAGGAAGGTTGTCCTTCATGGAAGGCATAGTACATGCAAGAACCCGGGGGCATGAAAGAACCAGAGATTATATCAGGAAGATTTCATGCAAAGGAAGAGGTGAGGATGTAGGGATGGATTCACTGGGAAACAAAGATGGAGAGATTGAGTTCTGATGGAGCCTCTTGTGCAAGCTGCGCAAGGGCTGAGAAATCAAGACACCATAAAATTTTATTCCTGATTCTCATATCTTTATTTTTATAGAAGAGGACATTCATGTATAAAATCTTAAGCCATTCACCCAAGGATGTAGCTACTGATGCTGGAGCTGAACATAAAGTTCCTGTGACAGAAGTTTAGATTAAAACTACCATGATAGCTCTCTTCCCCTTTTGATGGAACTAAAAATCAGGCCAAATACTTTTGTTCTCACAAAATAGACATTATAAAAACAAAGCAAAATATACAAAATATTTTGTGTTCAAACAATTTACACACAGTGTAAACATTCAATGTCAGAAAATTTATTACTGTTACTCTTCACATTAAAGAAAACAGGAGGATGAGCCCTGCATGGTGGCACGTGCCTGGAATCCCAGTACTTGGGAGACTGGGACAGGAAGAGCGCAGGTTTGAGGTCAACCTCAGGAATTTAGCAAGGTCCCTCAGCAACTTAGTGAGACACTGATTGAAATTAAAGAATAAAATAGAATTGGGAGTGTAGTTCAGAGGTAGAATGCCTCTGGGGTTCAACCTCTAGTACCAAACAAAACAAAAACCCACCACCACCACCACCAACAACAACAACAAACAAACAAGCTTGGTGGCACATACTTGTAATCCCAGTGTTTGGGAGAATGAGACAGGAGGATCACAGGTTCAAGGCCAGCACACGGTAGCTTAGTGAGACTCAGTTTTAAAAAACTGGGCTGGTGGTGTAGCTCAGTGGTAGAAGAGACCTGGGATCAATCCCCAATAACACACACACACACATACACACAAGCATCTTAGTAGATTTGGAAGAAAAAATAAATTTCAATATCTTCATCTGACCCAAAATAAAAGATCCCTAGGGTAATTGAGGAAGAAATGACCTTTATTTACTAATGTCTGTCTACTAATAAAATGCAGAGAACACCACACTTAATTATAAAAATGTAAGGAAATTCCAGTAAGTTTAGAAACAGGTGATTTCAGCTCTAACTGGTACTGTCCAATGTGTACTGAACAATGAACAATGCAGTAGGAAAAGCAAAGGAAACAAGAAATGTAAAGATTGAAAAGGAAAATCCAAAAATAGAATTGGATACAGATGACAGTATAATGCACATAGGATATCAAAGAGAATCAGCAGAAAAACTATTGAAACTAATTAGAAAGTGTAAATAAAATTTCCAGCTACACATTCAATATGTGCAATAAATAATGTCCCTCTATACCAATAACCAACCATAAAATGCAAAATAAAATGAGATCATTTACATTACCAAAATACTCTTAAGTATGTGAGAATTGAACTAATAAAGAATAGACAATCACTTTATGCAGATAAAAAATGTAAAGCCCTAATAAAAGGCTTTCAAGAAAACTTAAATAATTACTTTTACTATATTTGTGGATATAACTACTTAGCTTATAAAGAGGTCACCTCCCCTGTTCAATCTATTATTTCATTGACTAATCCAGTGAGATTTGGAGGGGGGACTTGGAAAAATACATTTAGAGTACAGCAAAAACTGAGATCACATTGAAAAATAAAAGCAGTATTTGGGACTTGGCCGCCAGACCTTTCCCATCAGGTATCAAAGGGCTGTAATCTCTGAGAGTGTGGAACCAAAGCGAGCCCAGTGTGTGCCTACCTACTCTTCCTGGTGGAAACTTCAGACCACAGCACTGAGCAGTTAAACACAGGCAGAACCCAGGAGACTCTGGGAGTTAGGGAGCCAAAGCTGGGCGTTTCGGCTGCCAAGGTAACCACAGTCTGTAGTACACACTGCTGGGAAAGGTGCCCAGAGAGCCCCCAGGGATCTGCAGTGGGTCTCTCAGAGCCTCCAGCTGTGTTCTGACACACAGGTGCCTGTGAGGGAGCTCCAGAACTGG
This sequence comes from Glis glis, assembly GCA_004027185.1. Taxonomy (NCBI): domain Eukaryota; kingdom Metazoa; phylum Chordata; class Mammalia; order Rodentia; family Gliridae; genus Glis; species Glis glis. The sequence goes on along the minus strand of PVJS01034478.1, from coordinate 5,287 downwards.
AGAGAAGACTCAAGAGGAATAAACCACCCTAGGGCATAATGGTGACAGCAATGGATTAGCCATGGACTGGCCACTGTCTTGGAGCTCATATAGGACCAAGAGTAGGCATCACACATCAGTGGGTCAATAATCGACTGCTCAGTAAAATATGCTACAATAATGAAGTTGGATAGCTTTCAAAACTATACATGGGAAGTTTCAAATAGATTTAAAAGTAAAATACAGTTCATGGATGAAAAGGTCTAACTCTTGTTATGGTATTGAGAATTGGAAGGAGTGCTGAAACACTATTTGAAATGAAACACAAAGTTTAAGGAAAATTGTTATGGATCTGATTAAAAGTAAAGGTGTCTATTGGGCAAATAATATCATAGAAGTAAGAGGTTGGAGAAAATAATTCAATGGCCTAAACTTAATAGAAATAGTACTCAGACTATAAAGCACCTCCTACAAATCAGGAAAAAAATGATGGCCAATAAGTGTAAGTTGAGATTTCAGTAACAATATTAGTAAAACCAATGCATATTTTATAATGAAAAACACAATAATTCATATTTTGTTTTTAATTAAATTGGTTTGTAGGGTACAGTGGCACATGCCCGTAATTCCACTACTTGAGAGGCTGAAACAGGAGAACTGTATGTTCGAGGCCAGCACATGGTAACTTAGCTAGACACCATTTCTAAATAAAAAATAAGAAGGACTGGGGGTGTAGCTCAGAGGTAGAATGCCCTTAAGGTCAATCCCCAATACCACAAAACAAAAATTTGATTTATTTTAAGTAATAAGTGTATATTATAAATGCCATGCATTTACAAAAAGATAACTATAGTAGAAAGCATTCCTCCCCTTCCGGCTCCTGGTCCCATAGCTCACAGTCCACATGCTTCCACTTCCTCAGATGGCAGCTGTTAATTTCTTATATAGTCTCCCAGAAACATTTTATGTATTATACAAGCAAATGCAAATATCATTTCCTTTAATTTTAATTTAACAGTACTCCTTAGAGATCTGCTTCCGTACCTATAAAGCTTCCTCATCTTGTATTTAAAGATTGGTTGTTACTTTTTGAAATAGCTACAGAGCAAGCAAATCTTTCCCAGACAAGTTTTTTCCTTAATAAAGAAGTGCCTAATTAAATTACAGTATAGTCCTGTAATGAAATGTTATAAATCTGTTAAAAAGAACAAGGAATCTTTCCTTATAGAAATTTCCCCTTGCTTAGAAAGCAACTTCATGTTTTGCATATGCGTGGCTGTGTCTTTCTTTGACATGCTTCAATGTGTTACCTAAAATCCTCCATCAAAATACAAGCTTCTGCAATACCAGTACTTGGGAGGTTGAGACAGGAGGATCACAGGTTTGAAGCCAGCCTCAGCAACTTAGAGAGATTCTCAACAACCTAGCGAGACCCTGTTTCAAAATAAAAAAAAAATAAATAAAAAGGGCTGGGGATGTAGTTCAGAGGTAGAATGACCCTGGGTTGAATCCTTAGTACCATTAAAAAATAAAAATACAAATAAAAAACCTATTATTGTGTTGTCATTAGATGTGTAAGAATTTAAAAAAAGACATGTATAAGATGAATAAGAGAAAAGTATAATCTTCTAGAAAGAGTTGTAGATATTTTAAAGAGCAAAATTACATGACTTTTAAAATCAAGTTTGTATAGACCCTAGAAAAACACTTTGCTATGCCAGTAAGTGCTAAGGGAATAGTATGCTATTTAATGTCAAAGAGACGAGAGTGAAAGAGCTGCTAAGTCATATCTAGAAAAAAATACAGAAAAGATATTTGTATGTCTGCCAATGACTGGCCTGTCTAGATGTGATTTGTGGAACCAAGGCTAGTGTGAGACCATGAGGGCATGTCCTGGTTTGGGAGAGACTTTGAGGGTACATTGAGTTTGAACTACCCTATATCCACAGGACTGTGAAGGAAAAAATAAATGGCATTATTGTTTTTACTACTGTAAGTTAATGTTTTGTTCATTCATGTGACCAAAAACGTACAACATGACAGAGAACTTCTTTAGCTTATATCCATATTCTAGGTGCTTAAACAGAGGCCTAGAGATGTAAGGGGGTATGCCCCAAGTTTATACACCAGGAGCTAAGTCTATGAACAAATCAGTTAACTATCAGGCAGAATTTGCCAGTTGAATAAATGGAAAGAGATCTTCCATCCGACATGAACCATCAAAGCTTGAACCTAGCCACAGTGTTTCCACGGCTGTCATGTATTTGATCTGCTATGTGGGTAACTGGAACATGATGGCATAGAGGAGGGGCCTGGTAGTTGCAGTCAAGTGATGACACTTGCACCCAAACTCTTCTCCCCATGGGCTGCATGATTTAGCACGAGTCACTGACTGATGTTGAGGCTCAGTTTGCTCTTCTGTACAGTGGAAGTAACAGAACTTCTCCTGACTGCCTATGAGTATTGAGAGACCACACTGTCTCACAGAGGAAAGCATATGCACCATTCGATATACAAACTACAAAACGCCACACTCCATCAAGAGGCAGCTGTACTGTTATATTTTTGCCCTTGAGAGCTTTAGGTAAATCATTTCAACTCTCTAGGCCTGAGTATCCTCATAAAGACTGGAAAGGCAGATATTCTCTAGGTTTGGGGGTCAATTGATGTATATATATCACCAAACGTGTGTGTGTGTGTGTGTGTGTGTGCATGTGTACTAATTTTCTACACAGAACATGCATTATTTTTGCAACCATAAAGTATAAGTATTATTCAAAATAATTAACAAAGCTTCTCACAGTGCAGGTGATTTGTGCTCCCATTTCAGTGACTGGGTGTGCTGAAGCTTGATAAGGAAATTGTTTTCTCCAAAGGGAGCTTTCGTGTGGGGCAAGAGGTTGCCATTTAACAAAAGTCTATTTATTCACCCTCTGGTTTTAGCAGCCTAGCAGTCCAAAGATATGAAAAACTGAAAAAAATATAATGTAAAGGATTTCTGTGCTAGGACATGTTTTATAACTACAAACATATGTCATATGTATAGCAATTTATCTGCTCAAAAGAATTCACATTCAGTAACTTGCTTTATATTTATGATATTTTAATGTAAACAGGGCAGATATTATTATTGTTGTTTTTGTTCTTTTTGCACATGTTTTTCTCAGGTGACAAAAGTTCTGAACACTTGAATTGTCCAAAAGTCACAAAGGTGTGAAAATAAATATGATCTCAAACTCAGATCTGTTTCTTCTAAGTGAAAGCAACTCCTCACTAAAAGACTAATGAGAACAATAGCTAACAAGTATTGATTCTCTGATATGTTCTATTTACTCTCTTTATGTTATCTAATTTATATTCCCCAATAAGCCAAACAAATGGTCTGATGTGTGCATTTTGCATCCAATGAAAGAAATTAAAACTGAGAAAGTGAGGAGACTCACTCAAGATCAGACAATCAACATGTAAGTTGGATTTGAACACAGGTCTGGAAGCAAAGCAGGTATTTACTTGTGTCCTTTGTGTCCAATGCAGTGAGGATACTGCTGTCAAAATGTAAAACCAGCAAGGCATTTCATTTCAACACAGCGCTCTGCTTTTCTGAGTCCCTTCTGGAAGAGCTGTGGCATTATGTTATTTTCAGTTTTGTTCCCAGACAGGTATCCAGTTCCCCAGACAATAGTGTAGTAAGACAAAGAACACTGAGCAAACTGGCTTGGCCCAGGTTAAAGTTCTTGTGCTGTTGCTTATTTTTTTGTGGCAAAAATCACTTGAGAAAGTCGATTTACTCTAAGCACCACTTTTCTGGTATAAATTAGGTAGATCAGCATATCCTTTGCCCACTCACAAGATTTTTAGTGAAGACAAAAGTACTGTAATTTTTATTAAAATGCACATTTAATTCATCTACTCCAGTAGTACTTCATTAACAACACATTTATTTACTAAGATAATAATGCCATATATTTCATGCAGTCTCTCAAGTTTGGTTGGTTTACATATGTTGTATTTTGTACAACAGCACTGAAAGCTAAATAAAATATTCCCCACTTTGCATATGAGGAAACTGAGCCTTGAGATATTTAAATAATTTGCTCAAGGTTACACATTTGTCAACAGAATATTTTCCTTCTCTGTGATAAGTTAATTTATATTAACTAATAACACAGAGATGAACTCCACAGAGAAAGAATATGGCATCAAATGTTATTCTACCCTAAATAATTTCAGAGAAACCATGTGATTTAATTACAATATTGTGACACTATGCCAGAATACTGCTTCTCTCTGATGTGGGAAAGGGATGAAATACCAGCCGGTCTCAGAAGCCAAGACAAGACTGCTTGACCAAGCTGAGGAATTAGTTATTTGCTAAGGGCATCAACAGCGGATTTTCATCACTTCTGCCCAACATTTTGTATCCAGTACTCATTCATTATCTCAGAGGCAAGCCACAAATGTTTACATTGCTTATTCATTAATTCATCTGCATATAAAATCTGTCCTTTAGGAGGGTCTTTCAAAGGACATATTATTGATTCTAATCATAGCATTAATATAATTTGGATTTTGTTTCTCTTTGCATGTCACTCACTCATTCACTTATTGAGTAAATATTTATTGAACATCAATTACATGTAAAATACTTTATTTGAAGGCAGTGAATAAAGATATGGAGCACTTAGGTAGTTTGTAGACAAGGAGTAATAGTCTCTTTCTACCTCATGTTCAGAAATCAAAACTCAACTTATCCAAGACTCATAAAGAAATAAATAATGCCAATCATCCTACAGTTCTCAAATATTATTAATCTCTGAACACAGTTCTCAAATATTATTTTAACTATAAAATTGCTGGTTTGTAATTAGTGGCTCCCCAGTCACTTGGTCATGAACCAATGACAATTGAGCAGAATTTTCTAGGTAGTACATTAAAATTATAAATTTCTGTCTTACATGTACACCATTTTATGATTTCAAATCTAAAGTGGAACCCAAAAATCTTTTATTTCAACCTGATGTACACAGTTTAGAATCCACTGGCTATATTAACATATATTATTGTCAGAGAGAATGATAAAAGTTTTGGATCTTCCTCATTAAGCCATATGTAGTTGTATAAAATTATAAACTATGTATAATTTCAGAGGATCCATGGAGTTTCTATAGCCCATTTATATATCGTTTGGCTTGTTGTGAAAAAAGATTAAGAATTCTTTTTTTTACTTTTATAAATTTTATTTTATTTTAATATGTTTTTATTGGTGCATTGTAGTCTCACATCACAATGAGTATCAGTTTGGTGTTAA
>PVJS01034477.1:0-21529 GCA_004027185.1 Glis glis | reverse complement strand
GAACCCAGGGGTGTTCTACCTCCACGCTACACCCCCGGCCCTATTTTTTATACTTTATTTTGAAACCGGGTCTCACGAAGTTGCGGAGGGCCTCACTAGGTAGAGAGAGAGACACACACACACACACACACACACACACACACACACACACGGCGGGGGGGGGGGGCTGAGGCTGGCTGTGAACCCGGATCCTCTGGTCTCCGCCTCCCAAAGTACTGGGATTACAAGCGTGCGCCACCACACCCAGAGCCTACCAGCCTTTTTTTTTTTTAATGTTTTTTATTTTGGGGTCTCACTAAGTTACAAAGGATGGCCTCAAACCTGCAATCCTTCTGTCTTGGTCTCCCAAGTACTAGGATCACAGGCATGTGCCACCCCACCTGGCTAGCAAGTCACTTTTAATTATTGGATAGTAGGCTCTGCTTCTACTATCTGTGTAACCCTGTGCAAGTTGCTTACGCACTCTATGTCTCAGTTTCTTAATTTCTAAAATAGAGAAATAAGCCACTCATGGTGGTACACACCTGTAATCCTAGTACTTGGGAGGCTGAGACAGGAGGATCGCAGGTTCATGGCCATCTTCAGCAACTTGGGGAGACCCTGTTTCAAAAAAAATAAAATAGGGTTGGGGGTGTAACTCAGATGTAGAATGCCCCTGGGTTCAATCCCCAGTACCACACACACACACACACACACACACACACACACACACACACACACTAAATAAATAAATAAATAAATAAATACATAAAATTTTATGGAAAAAATAAAATTACTCACCTGAGTGACAAACATTCTGAATAGAGTGTGGCACACAGCAAGTATTATATACAACTTAATATTATACAATTTCATATTAACAAATTTTGTATTCTTTTTCAGAATGCTCTCAGTTGCTCTTACCTATTTATTCTTCTGGGTTAACTTAAAATTTCTTTTTTCTGGTACTGGAGATTGAACCCAGGAGCACTTTGCCACTGAGCGACATCCCCAGCCCTTTCAGTCCTTTATTTTGAGAAAGGGTCTCACTAAGTTGCCCAGGATGGCCTCAGATTTGTGATGTTCCTGCCTTGCTCTCCTGAGTTGCTGGAATTATAGGTTTGTGCCACTGCTCCCAGCTCAGGGTAACTTCAGAATAAATTTGTCACGTATTAAAACACAAAGTCAGCCAGGTGTGGTGGTGCACACCTGTAATCCCAGTACTTGGGAGGCTGACACAGGAGGATTACCGGTTTGAAGCCAGCCCCAGAAACTTAGTGAGACCCTGTTTCCAAATAAAGAATAAAATGGGGCTGGGGTGTAGCTCAGAGATAGAATGCCCCTGGGTTCAATTCCCAGCATCACAAAAACAAAAACAAAAACAAAAACAAAAAAACCCCACAAAAACAGAATGATCATAGGTATTTGGATTGTGATTGCATCTAAACTATTAGGTATTTGTGGATAAATTGGCATCTTTTCTTTCCCATCTGAATGTGACATGTTTCTCCATTTATGTAGATTTACATATTTCTCAGTCATTTTTCTTCACAGATCCCACACATTTCTTGCCAGGGTAATTATTTGATATTTTATAGTTGTTTGTAATTAATATAAATAATCATTAATTTCTTTTAGGAAAATAACTGGCAATTTGTGATATATAAGAAAATTACTGTTTTTTTTCTGTACTGGAGATTGAATCCAGAGGAATTCTACCTCTGAGCTACACCCTTTTTTAACTTTGAAACAGGGTCCCGCTAAGTTGCTGAGAGTCTGGCCTCAAACCTGCAATCCTCTTGTTTCAGCCTCCCAAGTACTGGGATTATAAGTGCGCACCACCATACCCAGCATTACTGATTTTTAAAAAATGATAGTTCGCCACGCGTGGTGGCGCATGCTTGTAATCCCAGTACTTGGGAGGCGGAGACTGGAGGATCCGGGTTCGTGGCCAGCCTCAGCTACTTAGTGAGGCCCTCCGCAACCTCATGAGAACTGGTTTCAAAATAAAGCATAAAAAAAATAGGGCCTGGGGTGTAGCTTGTAGGTAGAACGCCCTGGGTTCAATCCCCAGTACCGCAAGAAAAAAAATGATAGTTCCTAGGTAGTGGGCACCTGTTACATATCAGGGATTTATTATTTTTAAATAAAATAAGGCTTATAAAAGCACCAATCATCTGCCCTATCATTCACCATCCCTGATTACCACTCCTAGAAACCTCTACTTCTGATTCATTTATCTGTTTCTTCTGCCATTTGCCTTCACAGTCTTAAATAACAATATGTATATACAACTATTTCTTGTTTTTTCAGATTCAGAGATTTACTGAATTTTAACTATGTAATGTGACACTGTGGCTCTCTTTCAATTCCTCCCCCTGTACACAAAAACACACACACAGTATTACAGTATTACATCCATATTGACCCCCCCTTTTTTTTTGCGGTACTGGGGATTAAACCCAGGGGCATTCTACCTCCGAGCTACACACACCCGCAGCCCTATTTTTTTATTCTTTATTTTGAAACAGGTTTTCGCTAAGTTGCAGAGGGCCTCACTAAATAGCTGAGGCTGGCCGCAAACCCAGATCCTCCGGTCTCAACCTCCCAAGTACTGGAATTACAAGTGTGCGCCACCACGCCCAGCTACTGTCCCCCTTTCCTATCATCCCCATATGTTGTAACAGGATTGCTAGTTCAATAAATAACGCACTTACATCATCATAGTGATGTAAATATTACTCACAATCCCTTTCCATTAAAAATAATTTTTTTTACACACCTGTAATTCCAATTACTCAGGAGACTGAGATAGGAGGATCCCAGGTTCAAGACCAGCCCTCTTTCTGTTTTATTTTGAGACAGGGTCTCACAAAGTTGCCCAGACTGGCCTCAGCGATCCTCCTATCCCAGCCTCCAGAGTAGCTGTGATTACAGGTATATACCACTGTGCCCAGCTTGATTTTTTTTAAACGACTTCTCCTTTTCTCTCTTTTAGGACCTCTTATCTTTAGATGTTAGAATTCTTGGACTAATTCTCTATTTTTTCTTTTTTTTTTTTTTGCGGTACCGGGGATTGAACCCAGGGACATTCTACCTCGGAGCTACACCCCCAGCCCTATTTTTTATTCTTTATTTTGAAACAGGGTCTCACGAAGTTGCGGAGGGCCTCACTAAGAAGCTGAGGCTGGCCACGAACCCAGATCCTCCGGTCTCAGCCTCCCAGGTACTGGGATTACAAGTGTGCGCCACCACACCTGGCTCTAATTCTCTATTTTTTCTAATCTTTTCTATTTTCCTTTTCTTTGTCTTCTTCCTCTAATAACATTTTCTTAAGTTTAACTTCTAGATATTCTATTGAATTTCTAGGTTTTTTTTCCCTCTCCTTGTTCTTTGAATATTCTTTTTAGAGCTAACTTGTTCTTGTTTTTTTTTTTTTTTTTTTTTTTTTGCGGTACCCGGGATTGAATGCAGGGGCGTTCTACCTCCACGCTACACCCCCGGCCCTATTTTTTTATGCTTTATTTTGAAACCGGGTCTCACGAAGTTGCGGAGGGCCTCACTAGGTAGGGAGAGAGAGAGAGAGAGCTGAGGCTGGCCGCGAACCTGGATCCTCCGGTCTCTGCCTCCCAAAGTACTGGGATTACAAGCGTGCGCCACCACCCGGCATGTTCTTGTTTAATGGATGTAATATCTTCTCTTAGTGGAGTTTTCTATTGCTACCTGCCTTGTCTCTGTTTCCTCTCTTTTCCACATTAGAGGATTTTCTCAAATAATCACATCCCTTTTCTCAGCTGTGCCCAGTGTTCTTGAGTTCACACCTTTGGTTCTACCCCTCCTGAGAGAAAACTCTGAGTTCTGCTGTAAGGAAGGAGTGATAGTTGTAGCTACACTAGAAAAATGTGCTTGAGCCGGGCGTGGTGGCACACGCTTGTAATCCCAGTACTTTGGGAGGCGGAGACCAGAGGATCCGGGTTCACGGCCAGCCTCAGCTCTCTTTCTCTCTCTCTCTCTCCCTCCCTGTCTCTCTCTCTCTCTACCTAGTGAGGCCCTCCGCCACTTCATGAGACCCGGTTTCAAAATAAAGTATAAAAAATAGGGCCGGGGGCGTAGCGCGGAGGTAGAACGCCCCTGGGTTCAATCCCCGGTACCGCAAAAAAAAAAAAATGTGCTTGTGGATTTGTGGTCTGAAAGGCTCTTTATGTGGTTTCATCAATGTTTCCTCTGGTTTTCACACTACCAGCATACACCCTAGCCTGCCTAGCCCCACGTATATACACCTAGGTGTGTGTGTGTATGTAATATATATGTATATAATATAATATAATATAATATAATATAATATAATTTCTGTGATCCTCCTGTCTCAGCCTCCCAAGTACTGAGATTATAGGCATGCACCACCACACCTGGCTTATAAGCTTTTTCATAGGTATAATTTCTGAAGCTTTTTACAGTTCTGTGGTATGATTTGGCTTATTTATTTTTAATTTCTCTACCTCTATCCTTTCCTCCCACCACAGACATAAAATGCTCACTTTTTCTGCCTTTTTCCATATTAAGTTAGTCACCATTCATCCATCTGCTTTTCAGCTTCAAAAATTTTTATTGAGCTGGGCGTGGTGGTGCATGCTTGTAATCCCAGTACTTGGGAGGCTGAGACAGGAGGATCGCAGGTTTAAGACCAGCCTCAGCAACTTTGTGAGGCCCTCCACAACTTAGTGAGGCCCTGTTTCAAAATAAATAAAATAGGACTGGGGGTGTAGCTTGGAGCTAGAATGCCCTGGGTTCCATTCCCAGTACCACACATACATGCACACACAAATTATTGGCATCTTTTATCTGGTTATGATCTTCTGAATTCTCTTGGTCTTTGTGCTTTAGGGAGTTTTAAATTTGTTTCAAGAGAGGAGGTAGATACAAACATATTGAACTTACGCTTTCTTTCATATTTAAATGAAGGTGGGTAAAGCTTACTGACTTAGTGGGTGGGTGAGGATTGAACCTTACACATGCTAGGTAAAGTACTCTACCACTGAGCTACATCCCCAGTCCAAAACTTACTGATTTTGGATTCTTTTTTTTTTTTTTTTTGTGGTCCTGGGTGAGAGTCAAGTTGTTGGCTGACGCTTTGTGTCTCTAGGCATGCATTCACTCTCTATACATAACGCCATCTTAAGACCCTCCTATACAATAGATAGATGACTTATCTCCTTTCACATTTCATTGTGCTCGGGTCGGTTGTCATCCACAGATAGGTTTCGAATGCTTATCATACACATAGAGTACACACGCATTTCCCATCTGAATGTCTAGAATGGCATAAGCACTCTGCCATTTTTCTCAGTAGGTTTTGTAAACAGAAAAACAGTTGAATTGATTCTTAGTTCAAAGAGTGATTGATGATATTATTTCAAACAAGATAACCGGCAAGATAACCAAACAAGGTAATAATCTTTTCTCAGACCTCTTTTTTATTAGGATTACACCTAAAATTTCAACTTTCTGGTGTCTTCCAACTGGAACTAGGAAGGCCAATTTTGACTATATGTATGTATGTATGTGTGTGTGTGTGTGTGTGTGTGTGTGTATGCATGTATGTAGTGATACTGGGGATTGAACCCAGTGGGGTTCTACCACTGAGCTACACCCCCAGCCCTTTTTATTTATTTATTTATTTTTATTTTGAAACAGGGTCTCACTATGTTGCTATGCGCTGGCCTTGAACCTGCAAGTTTCTTGTCTTAGCATCTCAAGTATTGGGATTGTAGGCCTGCACCACTGCTCCTGGTGACCATGCTATTTAAAATTGTAAATCATCCCGTCTTTCTCAAATACCAATCCTTTACTATCCTTATTTTTTCATAGCACTTATCACCATCTAACATATATAATATACTTTATCGCTTTTTTAAATGTTTTTTTACTATCTTCCCCCTACACACACACACACACACACACACACACACACACACACACACGAATATAAGCTCCATGAAAGCAGGGGTCTTTGTGGTATTCATTGATTCTCCTAGGAACTTAGGGCAGAGCCTGTATGTAATAGGGATTTTATAATATTTATTGAATGAATAACACACTGTCACAACAGAAGGTAGTTCTGACCTTTCCAGTTGCTTCATGTCCGGCCAACAACCACTTTACTACTTCGTTTATAGGTCACATTCTAGTGAGTGTGTCTGGGGTTGGTGGGTGGGGAGACAGACAATAGTAAATATATAATAGATTATATAGACTTATGGGTCCAAATAATAATAGATAATACAAACTTATAGATGTCAAAGAGGAAATAAAGGAGGATAAAAATATTGGGATAAGCCGGGTGTGGTGGCGCACGCTTGTAATCCCAGTACTTTGGGAGGCGGAAACCAGAGGATCAGGTTCGCAGCCAGCCTCAGCTCTCTCTCTCTCTCTCTCTCTCTCTCTCTCTCTACTTAGTGAGGCCCTCTGCAACTTCGTGAGATCTGGTTTCAAAATAAAGTATAAAAAATAGGGCCGGGGGTGTAGCGCGGAGGTAGAACGCCCCGGGTTCAATCCCCGGTACCGCAAAAAAAAAAAAATATTGGGATAAATGAGGTTGAAATTTTAGATGGGGGATCCAAGGAAAAGATGAATTTGGAGTGAAGACCTAAGGGAAGTGAGGGTTCAGGCCATGTGGATATGTCGAAAGAAGCTTCTAGGCAGAGGAAGCAGCAAGTACAAAGACACTGAAGTTAAGCTCATGCCTGATATCTTTCAAGGGAAAGCAAGTGTGCTAGTGTGGCTAGAGGACCGCTAAGGGGAGGGAGAGTTGTAGAAAACAAGGCTGATGAGGTAAGCGGCAGAGAGATGGCTAGATCCCATAAGAATTACAAGCTCGGCCAGGTGTGGTGGCGCACACTTGTAATCCCAGTACTTGGGAGGCGGAGACCGGAGGATCTGGGTTTGTGGCCAGCCTCAGCTACTTAGTGAGGCCCTCCGCAACTTCGTGAGACCTGGTCTCAAAATAAAGTATAAAAAATAGGGCCGGGGGTGTAGCTCGGAGGTAAAGCTCCCCTGGGTTCAATCCCTGGTACCGCAAAAAAAGAAATTAAAAGAAAAAAGAATTACAAGCTCATTAGAAGGACGTTAGTTTTTACCATGAGCAAGGTAGTAATTCACTGGAGGGTTTTAAGCAGAAGAATTAGATGGGCTGACTTAGTCAGCAGTATTATTCTCACCACTGTGTTGAAGACATATTGTGTAGGAGCTAGAGCAGAAGTAGGGACACGAGTTAGGAGGCCACCATAATAATCTCTCTTACTCTCTCTCCTTTTTTTTTTTGGTGGTACTGAGAATTGAACCCAAGGGCATTCTACCTCTGACTGACAGGGTTTCACTAGATTGCTGAGGGTCTCACTAAGTTGCCAAGGCTGGTCTCGAACCTGTGATCCTCCTGTCTCGGCCTCCCAAGTGCTGGGATTACAGGTGTGTGCCATCATGCCCAGCTTACCATAATAATGTGAGTGAGAGATAAGATAGTGGCTTGGAGCAGACTGCCAGTAATGGGGTGGTAAAAGGGATTGAGTCCCAGAATATTTTGAAGTTAAAACCAGTAAGAATTGCCGATGGACTACAGGTGAGATGTCAGAGAAATATAGACGTAGAAGATGACATCATGGTTTTTGGCTTGAGGAACTGGAACAATGTAGTAAGCATGAACCAAGAGGAGGAAGAGAGAAATAGGCTGAAGGTGAGAAATGTTTTGAAATGTCTTGGTCTGAGGTGACTATCAGTCATGTCAAGTATGCAGTTGGATAATGAGTTGGCGAGGTCCAGGAAGGAGATAGAAATCTGAGAATCATAGTTCATTGATGGATTTGAACACCACATGATTGCATAGGGTCATATAGGGAGTGAATGCAGATGCAAAGGAAAGGAAGTCCAAGGAGATGACATGTCATTTGAGATATTTAGCAGGTGGGATGATAGGCCAGTCAAAAAATCTGAGATAGACGGCCGTGGGGGCGCATGCTTATAATACCAGTACTTGGAAGGCTGAGACTGGAGGATCGGGGTTCACAGCCAGCCTCAGCTACTTAGTGAGGCCCTCCACAACTTAGTGAGACCCTGTTTCAAAATAAATTAAAAAAATAGGGCTGGGGGTGTAGCTCGGAGGTAGAATGCCCCTGGGTTCAATCCCTGGTACAGAAAAAAAAAAAAATCTGAGATGGGAAGACTAGCAATGCAGGAGGAAAACTGGTGAATGGTGAATGTGGTGTCTTGGAATCCAAACGAAGAAATCTTTTCAAGGAAAGAGAGTTGCACAAATGTGTCACAGTGCTGGTAACAGAGCACTTGGGGTGACAGTTGAGAAATGACCACTGGGGTGAGCAATGTTATGAATTAAACTGTGTCCCCCACACCTCCAAAAGATGTCTCGAAGTCCTCACCCCCAGTACCTCAAAATGGGACTTTATTTGGTGGTAGGGTTTTCATGATAGAATCAAGTTGAAATCAGGCCACTGGGATGGGCCCTAAAGCAATATAATTGGTGTCCTTACAAAAAGGGAGAAGCTCAGACACAGAGCACAAGACTAGCACGTGAAGACTGGCTGAGGAATAACCAGAAGCCTGTAAAGATCCTTCTCTAGTGCTGTCAGGGGCAGCTTGGCTCTGCAGACACCTTGATTTTGGAATTCTGCTTCCAGAATTATGAGAAAATAAGTTCCTGTTGTTTTAGCCATCCAGTTGCGGGACTTGTCGTTCACAAAACTAGCAAACGAAGACGTGAGAGACACGGAGGATCAGAGAAGAGGGATTACAATGGAACTATGAGGACTCAATTCAAATGGGATCCAGAAGTAACAAAAGAGAGGGAAACTAAAGACAGCGCGTAGAGTCAAGCATTTTAAGGAGCTTTTCTATAAAGGAAAAGAGAAATAAGGCAGAAGGCAGAGGAGCAAATGGCGTGAAAGAAGGCTTATTTTTATTCAAAGTCTTACTTTTATTGTTTTGCAGCACTGGGGATTGAAACCAGAGCCTCGCACATGCTAGGCAAGCATTCTGCCACTGAGCTACATCCCCAACCCCTTTTACTTTCTATTTTGAGAAAGGGTCTCGTTAAGTTGTCCACACTGGCCTCAAACTTGCAATCCTCCTGCCTCAGCCTCTCAAGTAGCTGGAATTAGAGGCAAGCACCACTGTTCCCAGCAAGTATTTTTTTCTTAAATGGGAGAAATACTATATGTTTGATAATAATGGGAATGATTCATTAGAGAGAGAAAACTTAGTCTTGCAGGAGAGAGGGGCAGAATCTCTGGAGCAACGTCCCTGATTAGGGAAAAGGGGGAGGGATCAGGGCACTGGTGGAGAGGTGGCCCTGGCTACCCATAGGATGGGTCACTTGTGTGTAACGAGCGAAAGGGACTCATAGAGGCATGAGTGTGGGGGTGACAGTTGCTTCATGTCCTCCAATTTCTCAATGAAGTAGAAAGCAAAGCTGATCAGCTGACAGCGAGAATAAGGGAGGAGGTGTGGGGTGTTGGCAGAGAGGAGAAAAAGAAGTAGCAATCTGGGAGTGTGGGAGAGAGGAAACCGGTTGTAGTAAGTGATTCTTTCATCTGGTATTGAACCTGATTCCCTACTCATTATTTAGAATTTTCTCACCTATGTTTATAATAAGAATTGGTCTTCATTTGGGGGGGTTCTGATGTGAATAAAAACAGAGATAATAACAATAATAACGACCATTATTGAGTCCCCCTCTAGGGCCAGGCACTGGATAAAGCAGTTCTTCTAATTATCTCATAGCAATAGGAAATGAGATACTGTCCCGATTTGTAGATGAGGAGACTGAAGCCAGGAGTGAGGCACAGTGACGTGACAGGGCCAAAGTTGTAAAGCTGGTAAGAAGAACTGGGATTCAATCCAAGGTGGGAATCCCAAATCAATGCCTTTTTTTTTTTTTTTTTTTGCAGTACTGGGGATTGAACGCAGGGGCATTCTACCTTTGAGCTATACCCCCAGTACTATTTTTTATTCTTTATTTTGAAACAGGGTCTCACTAAGTTGTGGAGGCCTCATTAAGTAGCTGAGGCTGGCCGCGAACCCGGATCCTCTGGTCTCAGCCTCCCAAGTACTGGGATTATAAGCGTGTGCCACCACGCCCAGCTCAAATCAATGCTTTTAAGCGGGAGTTCATTCTAACTTTATTGTTTTTTGTTTGTTTGTTTGGTTGGTTGATTTTGGGGGGTACTGGGGATTGAACCTAGGGACATTCTAACCTCTGAGCTATACACCCAGCCCTTTTCATTTTTTTATTTGGAAACAGGGTCTTGCTAAATTGCTGAGGCTGGCCTCGAACCTGTGATCCTCCTGTTTCAGCCTCCCAAGTACTGGGATTACAGGTATGTGCCACCACGTCTGTCTTTATTCTAACTTTATAAACTAGTGTTTCATCTCATTCTGAGTTCTGGAACAGATTATATAAAAATGGGAATCATCTGTTTTTTGAAAAGCACAAAAACCTCACCTGGAGAAAACATCAGTTATAAAAATATAATATTTAAAGGGAAGAAATAACAAGGAATAAACATCTTTCCACTCACATGTGGCTATTTCTACTTAAAACTAAGCCTTAAATTTAATAAACATTCTTAGGACAACGTGTGACCTAGTACTCTGTCAATCTCCAACCTCACTCATCACCATATTCTATTCACTCCTATAATTTCTGCCTCCAAATATATCACAAACTGTCCTCCTTATTTCCACAGCCATTGCCCTAGGGTAGGCTGCTACCAGGTAGGCTGGATGACTGGGACACCTTTCTGGTGGCTCTTCCTCACTCTCTTTCTATCCCTCTTATATGCATTCTATACATCGTAGCCAGAGGTATCTATTTTCAAAATGCTTGTAGTATTTATTGCTTTACAACACATGCTGTCCAACATAGTATATAATGGCTAAATATTCAGCTATATAAAAGAGTGCATAGTACTTAACTACATACGGAAACCATAATTTTTCAAAATTAAACACTGAACTACAACATAGGATCCTACAAAATGGCATTAAGCCAAGGTTTTTTTATTTTTTTATTTTGCTTGTTTGTTTTTTTGTGTTGGGGATTGAACCCAGGGGTATTCTATCTCTGAGCTACACCGCAAACCCTATTTTTTTTTTTTTATTTTGAAACAGGGTCTCGCTAAATTGCTGAGGCTGGTCTGGAACATGCAATCCTCCTGTCTCAGTCTCCCAAGTACTGGGATTACAGGCATGCACCACCACACTCAGCTAAATCAAATGGTGTTTAATTTGTTTAGGCTGATCTTTTTCCTGTATGTGTTTCCAATGGAATGCAATTATTTTCCTAAATCACTCTTCCCACAAAAACTAAGCAAGGTGCAGTGGTACATGCCTGTAATCCTAGTACTTGGGAGGCTGAGACAGAAGATCATAGGTTTGAGGCTAGCCTCAGCAACTTAGACCCTGTTTCAAAATAAAATAGAACTGGGGATGTAGCTCATGTGAGAATATAATTGTTTCTTTTCTGTCAAAGGAGTAGTTTAACTTAAACTGCCATTTTGTAACCTGGTAGGGATTTCATTCCCCAAATTAGCATCCCATCTTCCCCTGTAGCTGACTGGAAGAATGTGAAGCTGTAACTCCCACCAGTAGGAGTTCAGCGCAGGAGGAGCCTTGCATCAGGGATATAAGACCCACCGAGTTCTTTGTGAGGTGTGCTCTCTCACACACATGGAAGCACTGTTTTTTGCAAAAAAGTAAAATTGCCTTGCCAAGCAATTTTTTAACATGTGCCTTTTCTTTAGATGCCATGAAAAGTTATTTCTAACACTCAGGTAGAATGCTCCTTGGTTCAATCCCCAGTACCACAAAAACAAGAAACAAAACTCACTAAAATATAAGTCGGTATGTTGGCACATGCCTGTAATCCCATACGTGGGAAGCTGAGACAGGAGGATCACAAGTTCAAGGACAGACTTGGCAACTTAGTGAAACCTTGTTTCAAAATAAAAAATAAAAAGGGCTGGAGTTGTAGCTCAGAACTAGAACCCCTGTGGGTTCAATCCCCAGTAATGCATGAACATGCGCACACACACACACACACATACACACACACACACACACACACACACACACACACACAACTAAAATGTGATCTATGAAATCATTAACCTCAGTACTTCCATAATGGATGACAACAACCCTCATTTTTTAGAGCTTTCCCTAGTAGAGAGGAATGAGATAAGTACATCATAATCACCTTAACACATTTTCTCTATTTTACTAATCTTTTCTCTCTAGGGCCTTACATGTGAGTGACCTATATTAAATGCTCAATAAATATCTGTTGGACATTATGAAATGAATATATTATTTGATACTTTGAAGGAAAATCTAAATATTTTGAGCAATAAGCTAGATGCTTCAATAGAGTGCTTCATTATTTAAATTTTGTGGCCATTATTTTCTTAAAATGTGACTGTTCAGCTCTCTAAGGTGCTGACTTCTTTATCATTCTTGACAGCTGATTTGCAATTCTTTTCACTGAACACATATTTTCCTTTCCATCCCAAACGCCAGTTTTCTCAAAGTTTACCTTGTAGCATGACCAGAGACTGTCGAAGCCGGCTGTTTTCTTTCCGGGTGTTCGTTAGTTTTTCTTTCAGGCTTTTTATCTTGGCGCACAATTCCTCCTTGGTCAGTTCTGCTAAGGGCGCTTCATCCTCACTGGAGCTCTCGCCAGGCAGAAAGGCGTTTCCCGAATATGGGTCTCTCTACAATACAAGGCAGGCACAACAAAAGAAGCTTCACAGAACGTTTCATGGTTTCTCCCAGTCCGGGATGCTGAAGGGACTGAATTGGACCTACAAGTTCCTGTTCTCACAGGCACTCCCTGCTCCTGATGTAGCTGCAGCTTTATGCTCCACCATCCAGCAGAGCTCCGGGCAAGGGATGAACATGCACATGCACCTCTCGTTTCTGCCTAGCTTCAGTGGAACATACCAAGTAGAATATTAGTACAAGGGGCGGCCATCGTTCCAATCAGGGCTCCTCTGAGATACAGCCAGCCTTGGGCCCAACACATCACAATCTGAACCTTACGTCCTTCATCTGTGATACATACAGAAAAGCCATTTAGCTGGGCGCGGTGCTGCACGCCCATGATCCCAGTGCATGAGAGGTCGAGATAGGAGGATCTCAGGTTTGAGGCCGGGCTCAGTAATTTAGTGAGACCCCGTTTCAAAGAACAAAAACTAAAAGGGGCTGGGGTATAGCTCAGAGGTAGAATGTCCCTGGGTTCAATCCTCAGTACCACCACCAAAAAAAAGAAAAATAAATAAATAAATAAAAATAAAAATAATAATAATAAAATAGGAAAATTTAACAAGACGGCAGGACATACAAAAGTTACTGTTCCTATATACTAGCTACAAACAATTACTGTGTTCAAAAGAACACCATTTATTAAGTCAGGAGAGTAGTTACCATGGCGATGAGTGTGGATTAGTAGCTAAAAGGGGCCTTCTGAGATGCTGGAATGTTCTAATTTTTTATATAGATATGTTCAGCTTGTGATAATTCACCAAACTGTATGTTTTTGATATGTGCACTCTTTTGTAATATACTTCATATTATTTTCTCATCTATATAACAAGAATTGGTCTTAATTTTCTTTTTTTCGATTTTGCTATCAATAAAAATATAATAATAATAACTACCATTATTGGGCATATTATACTTCCATAAAAACTTTAAAAAATCTCTAGGAAATAAAGTTTTATAGCACTCTTGGCAGTTTCCACTCCCTAGAGCCTAAATATTTTATACTTATGCTTAAATCTTGTTTTGAGAACAGATGTCATTAATGTGTAACAAAAGATGTACAAGATCTTTATGAAGAAAATAAACAAGCTTTACTGAAAGATGATCTTAATGTACGGAGACATAATGTTCAGCAGTAAAAAGCCATAATTTTAAAAATATTCATTATCCCCAAATTGAGCTATAGAGTTAATATGATTCCAATAAGAATCTCCCCCAAATTATAACTTAATAAATTGGTTCTGAAATTCACATAAAAGAACAAAAGGCTAAGGATATCTAAGGAAATCCTGGAAAAGTATAATAAATAGTGTCTTTCTTTACAAATACAAGGGTTTATTAAAAATCCAGAGCAACTAAAACAGTACAGTAGCCAGGTGTGGTGGTGCACGCTTGTAATCCCAGTACTTGGGAGGCTGAGACTGGATGATCCGGGTTCGCGGCCAGCCTCAGCTATTTAGTACATGTATATATGGAAATATGTCCAAGATTTTCAGTAGAAGCATGACTCATAATGGTGAAAATCTGAAAACCAAAATGCCCATTAATGGGACAATGGGTAGGTGAATTGTGTTGGGGTCACACCATGGTATTTACCCAGCATTGACAGTGAATAAGTTATAGTCTTAATGAATTAATCTCAGTAAAATGTTGAGTTAAAAAAAAGCAAATTACAGATGTAAACAAATAACATAGCATTTTTTTGTAGCATTAAAGAATAAATAAGCCAGGTGTGGTAGTCCTAACTCCTGGGGAGGCTGTGGCAGCAGGACTGCTTGAGCCCAGGAGTTCAAGGACAGCCTGGGTAACATAGCAAAACCCCATCTCATTAAATAAATAAAACTAGTGATATATTATGTAAACAAGTATATCATATTTAATATATAATCTGTAACACATAATAGATATTTATTATAATGAGACTATATGTATGCATGTATTTTTTTTAGAAAACTAAGAAAAAAGTGGGCTATGGACATAGCTCAGTGGTAGAGCATTTATCTAGCATGCTTGAGGCCCAATCCCCAGCAGAGCAAAAAAATATATAGATGAATAAATAAATAAAGCAAATAAATTATGCACAAGATTGAATATGGTTATATCTGGTGTCACACAGAAAGGGATGGGATAGGGAAGGAGTATAAAGGTAGTTATAAGTTATGGTAATGTTTTAGGTCTTGAGATGGGTAGCATTTTATTGGAGTTCATCATCATCATCATCATCATCATCATCATCATCATTATTTTATTTATTCTTGCAGTGCTGGGGATGGAACCCAGGGCCTCACATACTGTAGGCAAGCACTCTTTCACTGAGCTATAACCCCAGCCCTCATTATTTTCTTTTACTTTCTTTTTTTTGTGCTAGGAATTGAACCCAGGGGCATTCTCTGAGCTACACCCCCAGCCCTTTTTATTTTTTATTTTGAAACAGGGTCTCACTAAGTTGCTGAGGCTGGTCTCAAACTTACAATTCTCTTGTCTCACCCTCCCAAGTACTAGGATTATAGGCATGCTCCACCATGGCCAGCCCTCATTAAATGTTTTTAATAAAAAAAGAAATGTGACTTAAGACAATGTATATAGAAAATCTAGGATACTACATTGCATAGAATAGACATCCCATAACAATTATTATCATGTTGATATATAATATATTTTCTTTCTTTGTAGTTCTTCCCCATTCTCTATTTCTCTCTTAAGTTTCCATTCACACCCTCTCTGTTAAGACTATACCATGAAGCCAATTTTGGGGTTTATTGTATCAGAGAAAAGAGAGAGCAGATTCACTTCAAAGAAAGCACTCGTATTTACCTTATAGTTTAAAAAATAGTTTTTAAGGACAATACCTAGACAATAATTTGAAAACATGGTTTTGAGTTGTAAAACCCAAGTTGTGTTGAGACTGAAAATAGTTTTTCTCAAACTACCATGATGGAAAATTGGAATACTGAGTGGAATTTATAATGATTTTAATTTATAAGAAGCCTAATTTATAAGAATTTATAAGAAGGAATATATAATAGGACTTTATAAGAAGCCTAAATTATAAAGTTCTTAAAAAGAAACCTGAGAGTAGAAGAGATAAAGGTTATTTTTTTTTTGGATTGAACCCAGAGGCATTCTACCTCCAGGCTACACCCCCAGCCCTATTTTTTATTCTTTATTTTGAAACAGGGTCTCACTAAGTTGTGGAGGGCCTCACTAAGTAGCTGAGGTTGGCCGCGAACCCAGATCCTTCAGTCTCAGCCTCCCAAGTACTGGGATTACAAGCGTGTGCCACCACACCTGGTGAGATAAAGGTTATGATGGAAAGAAAATTCTGCTGTACAGGAAGGAAAAGACATTTTGGTGCTGGAGGAGCCTGGGGAATTAAGACTTGGAGTGGCAAGATGTCAGATTCAATGTCTGTGCCCTTCCTGCCCCTGCCCTCTAGGGGGAAGGGAGATGATCTCAGAGGTGGGGGTGCATGATATAGACATCCAGATTAAGGGGGCAACCCCCAGAGCAAAAGCCTGGCTCTTTGCTTCTTCATGCATTCTAAGCTCCCTGAAGAGGTCCTGTGTCTGGTGTTAACATCAGGACAGCATGGTGCCTCTCTGGGCCAAGGATCAGAAATGGTCAAATTGGTGTTCAGACAAATGGATTGGAGACAGCATTCAATCCTCCCAGAGTGTGTGCAAAGCAGCTAGAGAATCCAAAGTGTCCTGGTATCCTGATCAGGTGAAGGTGTGCTGGGGAAACTGATGAAACAGAAACAACTTTGTATGTAGATAGAGAGGTCATAGGGTGCCAGAATCTTATAGGAGATGGCAGTGGGTGTCAGGATGGCAGACTTCAGCAGCAAGTGTCAACAGGATCCCCAAAGGACCTGCAAGGACCGGCTCAACAGTAACACTCATGGGTGCCTAGGAACCAGGAAGGAAAGTTAGAACCTCAGTAGAAGACCAGATATGTCTCCCCACATGTAGGACTCCTGAAAACTTGGATCACTTCCCCCCAAAAAAATGTAGAAAGGAGAGGAGGGTAGGAATCTAGGATGGATTGTAGCTTAAATCCTGAAGTAACCAAAATGAGAATAATAACTCAAAGGGACTATTTTAAACTAGAATATAAACTGCAGGATATTATTGTTATTATTAATATTATTATTATTGTTGTTGTTATTTAGGAATAGAGAATTGAAAGCCAGATGAGATTAGTTATAGGAAATATAATTACATTTCTGCATGATTTGTGGTACGTACATTCAACCTCTATTTTACAAATGTATATTAAAATGTGTATATATTTCATTGTTATGTATGCTTGTATGTATATATACATGTAATATATATACAGGTAATGGAAACTACTATTATCATATGTGGGCAAATAGATAATGTACTCACATTAGATGTATAAATCCTAAGGGGGGAAATGATGTGTCTGATTAAATAGAAATGAAGGATTTTTTAAAATCTGAAGGATGCCTATTGAGACCATAATTCTATTCATGATAATTGGAAAAAATTAGAATGTATGGTCTTGTTCTTGCTAGCAAGTGTTAGAAAGAAAGGAAATCAGGCAAAAGTGGATCCATTTGTAAGTTTCAATGCATGAAGGAAATACAGTTAACAGACAGATATCAGATTGAGAGAAGATATTTGTAATATCTCAAACCTAATTACAAGAGGATAATTTCTATAATAGATGAGGTATTGTAATAATAGAACAGGACACCCACCATAATAGACCAAGAAACCCAACAGAAAAGTCAAGAACCCAACAGAAAGATGGACAGTGGCAGAGACTGCTGTATCTCCAGGTATCTAGTCTCCAATTCTTCCATGAAAATAGTTTTTCAGGGCACTTAGCTGTCACCTAAAGACTTCATGTCCCAGACTCCCATGCAGCTCATTGTAGCTATGTGACTAAGTTCCTGCCAAGAGGATGTGAGGAGAAACGATGTGTTACCATTACTGGTTCATAACTTTAAAGGAATGGGCATGTCTTCTCCTGCCTGATTCTCCTATTTCTGATAGAAAGGCATGATGGGAGAATGGAAGAGTCATGTTAAACCCAGAGACAGGGGCTGTGTGTTGAGGAAGATAAATCAACAAGGTAAAAGCGATCCTCAGTATAGTGGAACTGCCAGATACCAGATTGGGAGATGAGTTCAGAAGTTACCAAAATTTGAACAAGTCTAGAGATCTAATGTACAACATGAGGATTATAGGTAAGAAAATTGTACTATATTTGGGATTTATACTAAACAAGCAGATTTTAGCAGCACTTGCCCTAAACACAAACCAACAAACAAAAATGGATAACTCTATGAAATGATGGTACTATTAATTTGTTTCAATATAGTAGCCTTTTTACTATTTATGTATCCTATAACATCATGTTATATACTTAAAATTTTGTAAAGAAAAATTACTTTTAAAGAGTAATAGAGTAATGCTGATTAGCTGGGCCCACTTTGTAGAGCATGCTTCTAATCCTAGTACTTAGGAAGCTGAGACAGGAGGATCATAAGTTCGCAGCCAATCTCAGCAACTTAGAGAGGCCCTCTGCAACTTAGTGAGACCCTGTTTAAAAACAAAAAATTAAATAGGTCTGGGATATAGCTTGGAGGTAGAATGCCTCTGGGTTCAATTTCCAGTACCAAAAAAAAAAAGTGATGCTGATTGAAAAATCAGAAACAAATTAAGGTTTATAGTATGATGTCATATGTATGTATATGGTTGTAAGTACAATGCGGTTTATGATAAGAAAAAGATTGAAAAGAACCCCATCTCTCATAGGGGGCTGGCTAAATGAAGGATGGTGTATACAGACAGTGGAGAAATATAGAGCTATAAAAAAGACGAAGCCATCTATTAATGGAAAGATCTTCAGAAGTCAAATAACAATAAATGTTGGCAAGGATGTGGGGAAATAGGAACTGTTCTACACTGTTGGTGGGATTGCAAACTAATTCAGCCGCTATTGAGATCAGTGTGGAGATTCCTCAGAAAACTGGGAATGGATCCACCATATGATCCGCCTATACCACTCCTGGGTATCTTTCCAAAGGGGCTGAAATCAAAGAATTACAGTAATATATGCATATCCATGTTCATAGCAGCATAATTCACAATAGCCAAATTATGGAACAACCTAGGTGTCCATCAACAGATGAATGGATTACAAAATTATGGGAAATGCACAAATGGAATTCTACTCAGCAATAAAGACCAAAATTATGTCATTTGCAAGAAAATGGAAGGACCTGGAGAATATTATGTTAAGTGAGATTATCCAGTCACAGAAAGTGAAGGGTTTCTCTAATATGTTTTCTCTAATATGCACAAGCTAGGGAGTAATTGGGATACCAGAGGGACTCCAGACAATGGAGGAGAAACTTCAGTGGAGCCAGGGAGGTGGTCTAAGGGAAGGGGAGGGGGAAGACTGAGGTTCATTAATGGAAATACTACCATCGACTACGTGTACATATATGAATATGCCAACGTCAACCTCAGTACTCTGTGTTGGGAAGGGGGGAAATGGGGAGATGGGGGGGACCAAATGCTGTGTGCATGTATGCCACTGTCAACATGATTTACATTATGATGTGAGACTATAATGCACCAATAAAAGCATATTATAAAAAAAGTAAAATAAGCTGGGCATGTTGGCACATGCCTGTAATTCCAGTTCTTGGGAGGCTATTGGATTACAGGTTCGAGGCCAGCATGGCCAACTTAGTAAGACCATGTCTCAAAATAAAAAATAAAAAGGGTTAGGGGTCTAGCTTAGCAATAGATGCCTTGGGTTCAATCCCCAGTAACTCCCCCCCCCACAGAGAATTAAAAGGAAGAATAAATTAATATAGAAGGGGAGAAAGTACTAATAAATATGAGAGGAATTATGGAATGATGGTTGAACTAGATCTACAATAAAATTAAATCAAGGTAACAAAAAAACCAACCTGTCCTTTGTCCATGTCACTGTTTGCATTTTCTGAGTCCATTGTCTCTGTCCTTTTCCTCTTTCCTTTTCTAAGAGCTTGGGTATTAGTAATTTCATCTGTCTGCAAGATCTTCTGCATTTTCTCAATTAGTATCAGAGTCTTTCTGAAACCGTAGAAGGAGGAAATGCCCACGTAGATGATGCTACTCTGGATGTAGCCCAAAAGTTAATGTTTTTCCTTAAAAACAGAAACAAAACAGGATACACAATGTGTTTACCACTCTATGCTTCATAATGGCAATACTTCCTCAGGTGAACCACTTTTATTAAATGCTTCCTATGGTTCTTTCTCCCACTGACCAAATTAGTAAACACTTTCATTTTATTCAAAAGTCTTTCATTTCATTATCATCATGAGGATGTTCATGTTGTGATTTGCAAGTGAGTCAAGAAATCAAAATAGTGTAAACATTTCTCCATCTCTATTTTTTGTCAGTTATAAGAAGTCTAAAAAACAAAGTAGAAACATTATAAATTTATATAAATAGTATCACAGAGGACTGAAGTTATATGTTTTTAAGGAAAAAGATGTTAATAATAGTACATCTCACAGGACCAAAGACCAGAATATTCCAGAAGATCAATAAGAATTGCTCAGAAGTTTACTTTTATTTATTTATTTATTCGTACAGAAAACTCTGAAGTCTTGAGGTGGAAGAATTTCCTTGGTGCTGCAAACTGAAGAATTGTATCATTAGGGTTGAAATAATAAAATTTAACTTTTCTTATGTACAGATGATGCAGCACATTAGGGTGTGTGTGTGTGTGTGTGTGTGTGTGTGTGTGCGCATATGGGACTGGGGATTGAACCCAGGGCATTCTACCTCTGAGCTACATACACCCCCACCCCTTTTTATTTTTTAATTTTGAAACAGGGTCTCATTAAATTGCCAAAACTGGCCTTGAGCTAGCGGTCCTCTTATCTCAGCCTCCCAAGTACTGGGATTATAGGTGTGTGCCACCATGCCTAGTATACAGTAGGTCTTAACATCCTTAGTACTTGTACTTGGTTTGTTTTCATAAAAAAAACCACAGTTAATTATAAATTATAAAATTTTAACTCTAAAAGGGATCGAGCTTAGAAATCTAGAAATATGTGGACTGTTAAGCAGAATATAACATTTTACTTCTTATCAAATTACAATAAGTAATATTAGAAAATATGGTTCTTTTGCCAGGTGTGGTGGATCATGCCTGTGATCCCAGTACTTGGGAGGCTGGTACAGGAGCATCATAAGTTCAAGGCCAGCCTCCGCAACTTAGTGAGACCCTGTTCAACCTAAAAAGTAAAATCAGGGTGGGGTGTAGCTCCCTTGGGTTCAATCCCCAGTACCAAGGGGGGGGTTCTTTTGGCTCTTTTAAGTGAAAGCCATTACACTTTATTCCAAACATAAAACAACATTTGACACTGGGCACAGTGGTGCATGCCTGTAATCCCAGTACTTGGGAGGCTGAGACAGGAAGATTGCAAGTTCAAGACCAGCTTGGGGCCAGGCGTGGTGGTGCACACCTGTAATCCCAGTACTTGGGAGGTTGAGACAGGAGGATTGCAGGTTTGTGGCCAGCCTCAGCCACTTAGTGAGGCCCTCTGCAACTTAGTGAGACCCTGTTTCAAAATAAAGAATAAAAAATAGGGCTGGGGATGTAGCCTGGAGGTAGAATGCCCCTGGGTTCAAACCCTGGTAACACACACACACACACACACACACACACACACACACACACA
>PVJS01034476.1:0-21558 GCA_004027185.1 Glis glis | reverse complement strand
AGATTTGGGAAGATACTTAAAACAATTGGTACACAAGGTAAGAAAGTATATATCATCAAAGGGCAAATTATGTGGTATAGACTCAAAAAGCTGCGGTTAAATTGTGAGCCTAATTATTACAGACTTGGAGTAGGTTTTGTTTGTGTGTGTGTGTGTGTGTGTGTGTGTGTGTGTGTGTGTGTGTATGGTACTGGGGATTGAACCCAGGGCATTCTACCTCTAAGCTACACCCCTAGCCTTTTTTATTTTTTTATTTATTTATTTTTTTTTGCGGTACCGGGGATTGAATGCAGGGACATTCTACCTCCGCGCTACGCCCCTGGCCCTATTTTTTTATACTTTATTTTTGAAACCGGGTCTCACGAAGGTGCAGAGGGCCTCACTAGGTAGATAGATAGAGAGAGAGAGAGAGAGAGAGAGAGATCACGCGCGCGCGCATGCGCGCTAAGGCTGGCCGCGAACCTGGATCCTCCGGTCTCCGCCTCCCAAAGTACTGGGATTACAAGCGTGCGCCACCACGCCCAGCTTATTTTTGTTTTTGAAACAGAATCTCACTAGGTTGCTGAGAGTCTCGCTATGTTGCTGAGGCTGGCCTCAAACCTGCAGTCCTCCTGTGTCAGCCTCCCAAGTATTGGGATTACAGGTGTGCATCACTATACCCAGCTGGGCTTGGAGTAGTTCTAAGTGAAAGAGAGAGGATGTAAATTGGATCTTGAAGGAGTGTAAGATGTGAACAGATGGAGTGAAAGCATTCTCAGTACAAAGAGACCTATGAGAAGGAAGCTAGCACGTTGAGGGAAGGCCACCATTCTGTCTTGAATAAAGCAAGGCATATATCGGGGGTCGAGGTGGCCTTAATACTCAGGGAGTCTGAGCATTAATATAGAGACCCTTGCTCTACTCATCTCCTTCTCAGGTCATTTTAACCTTGAAATAAACATGGCTAGACATGTTTTGATATTGTTCAGAGGGACGATCCTTTCACCTTCCTAATGTTTCTGGTGACTTCAACATTATCTTCATTTTTTCTCACACATAGATCACAACTGAGCAGTTAACAAGAGATCATACCCAGCACTTTCTGAATGGAGGTGAGATGAAGGTAGAGCAACTGTTTCAAGAATTTGGCAGCAGAAGACCTGATGCTCTGCAGTCAGATGGCATCAACGCCTCAGAAAAATGCTCTCCCACTGTTTCTCAGGGGAAGAGTTCAGATAGCTTGAACACAGTGAAATCCAGCAGTTCATCCAAAGCACCCAAAGTGGTGCCTCTGACCCCAGAACAGGCGCTGAAGCAGTACAAGTACCACCTCACTGCTTACGAGAAGCAGGAAATCGTCAATTACCCGGAGATTTACTTTGTGGGTCCAAATGCCAAAAAAAGACACGGAGTTATCGGTGGTCCCAATAACGGGGGATATGATGATGCTGAAGGGGCCTACATTCATGTACCTCGAGACCATCTAGCTTATCGATATGAGGTGCTGAAAATTATCGGCAAGGGGAGTTTTGGGCAGGTAGCCCGGGTCTATGATCACAAACTTCGACAGTACGTGGCCCTGAAGATGGTGCGCAATGAAAAGCGCTTTCATCGTCAAGCAGCTGAAGAGATTCGGATTTTGGAGCATCTTAAAAAACAAGATAAGACCGGCAGCATGAATGTTATCCACATGCTGGAAAGTTTCACCTTCCGGAACCATGTCTGCATGGCCTTTGAATTGCTGAGCATAGACCTATATGAGCTAATTAAAAAAAACAAGTTCCAGGGTTTTAGCGTCCAGCTGGTACGCAAGTTTGCTCAGTCCATCTTGCAGTCCTTGGATGCTCTCCACAAAAATAAGATCATTCACTGCGACCTAAAGCCAGAAAACATTCTCCTGAAACACCATGGGCGCAGTGCGACCAAAGTCATTGACTTTGGGTCCAGCTGTTTCGAGTACCAGAAGCTTTACACATATATCCAGTCTCGTTTCTACAGAGCACCAGAGATCATCCTGGGGTGTCGCTACAGCACGCCTATTGACATATGGAGTTTCGGCTGCATCCTTGCAGAACTTTTAACAGGACAGCCTCTGTTCCCTGGAGAGGATGAAGGAGACCAGTTGGCTTGCATGATGGAGCTTCTAGGGATGCCACCACCAAAACTTCTGGAGCAATCCAAACGTGCCAAGTACTTTATTAACTCTAAGGGCCTACCTCGCTACTGCTCCGTGACTACTCAGGCAGATGGGAGGGTTGTACTTGGGGGGGGTCGCTCACGTAGGGGTAAAAAGCGGGGTCCCCCAGGAAGCAAAGACTGGGGGACAGTACTGAAAGGGTGTGACGACTACTTGTTTATAGAGTTCCTGAAAAGATGTCTTCAGTGGGACCCCTCTGCCCGGCTGACCCCAGCTCAAGCATTAAGACACCCTTGGATTAGCAAGTCTGTGCCCAGACCTCTCGCCATTGACAAGGTGTCAGGGAAGCGGGTAGTTAATCCTACAAATGCTTTCCAGGGACTGGGTTCCAAGCTGCCTCCCGTTGTTGGGATAGCCAGTAAGCTTAAAGCTAACTTAATGTCAGAAACCAATGGCAGTATACCTCTGTGCAGCGTATTGCCAAAACTGATCAGCTAATGGACAGCTCAGAGGTGCGTGTGTATGTATTTTTAATTATCTTGCAGACCTGCAAATGGAAAAAACATGCAAGCCCATTGGTGGATATGTTTTTGTTAGACTAGACTTCTTTTTTTAACACGGCAAAACATTTTTATACGACTATAAAATAACTCTTCAAGGGCTAATTACCTAACCAGCTTGTATTGGCCATCTGGAATATACATTAAATGACTTTTTATAGGTCAATGCACCTTTGTTATTATCATCAGATGTACTTCAACCTGTGTATTATTCTATCAATTTAAATCTCTTTCTTTCAAGATAGAAGGAATTCCAAAAATATATGCTGACTACTTCTCACTTCTTGTCTCCTTCAGCATCTGTTTGGGGGGGGGGTAAATTTGGACGTGGTGGTAGTTGTGGATGAGAGGCAGAGCTAGATCTCTCTACCCAACAGGCCATTCTGTGGGCTCATTCGAAGTAAAAGGGCTTTAGAATACGGGAGGGAGGCACCTTAATGCTGTTGGCCATCTGGAAGATTGGTGTCACTTTGATTCTCTGATGCTTGGTGTTTTTATTTCATGTTGTTGTCATTATTATTATTTGCCTCTGATTTGTTTCATGGGCACTGACAGCATTTTACAGACATTTCACCACTTTACCAAATAACCTTGTATGTTACTGCTCTGGTTCCTGAGTGTTCCCCAGAGGACCATGTGTTAAAGACTTGGCCCCCCAGCCCTTGGCCCAATTGGGAGGTAGCAGAACCTTTACTAGGTGGACTTAGTGGTAGGTTTCAAGTCATTGGCAGCTTGACCTTGAAGGGGATTGTGGGACTCTGGGCTCTTTCTCTTCCTCCTGATTCCCAGGCATGAGGTGAACAGCTTTGCTCTGCCATGCAGTCCTGCCGTGATGTGCTGCCACAGGCCCAAAGCAATGGCATCAGTAGGTCATGGACTGAAACCTCCAAACTGTGAGCCAAAATAACCTTTTCTTTTTATAAGTTGATTTATCCCAGGTATTTGTTATAGTAATGGAAAGCTGACTAAGAAGGTACCACTATGTGTGTGTGTATGTGTGTGTGTGTGTGTGTGTGTGTGTGTGTGTGTGTGTGTGTTTTACAGGGGATTGAACCACCCAAGGGCATTCTACCTTTGAGCTATACCGCCCAGCCCTTTTTATTTTTTGTTTTGAAACAGGGTCTTGCTAAGTTGCTGAGAGTCTTGCTATATTGCTGAGGCTGTCCTCAAACTTGTACCCTCCAGTCTTAGCTTCCCAAGTACTTGGATTACAGATGTGTGCCACCATGCCTGGCTAGAAGGTACTAATTTTAAAACTTAGTTATACCCATCCTTCCTCTTTCATCTCTAAGGAAGATAAAGCAACTTCTTTGTCCTAGATGATCTCAAATGTTAAAGGTAGAATCAGCATGAAATAAATAGTAGTTCCCCAACTCCTTGGTCATCTGCACTAGCCTGCTTGCTGTATTTCTGTGGACTTTTTTCTTATGAAACTAATCACTGCTAGGTAAGCTCATTATGATTTAAATGCTTCCTTTCAGCTGGGTGGTGGTGCACACTTGTAATCCCAGTACTTGGGGGACTGAGACAGGAGAATTGCAGGTTTGAGGACAGCCTTAGCAAATAGTGAGACTCCCATTAACCTAGTGAGACCCTGTTTCAAAATAAAAATAAAATTGGGATGGGGATATAGCTTAGAGGTAGAATGCCCCTGGGTTCAATCCCCAGTGCCACAATACATACATACATACATACATACATACATACATACTTCCTCTCTTTCCAGATGCCTACCACCTTAACATGCCACATTTTCGCACTTTGACTTTGAACTTACAGTACTTCCCTATATTCTGAGTGGGCTTCAGTTATAAGACTAAAACTATGTGAAAATCCAGAAACTGGTACTAATCGTATTCACTTAAACAGACTTCCTTTTTTTTCTCTGCCAAGATTTAAAGTTAAATAGTGAGGACTGGTGATACACCTAGTTGCTGGCCAGATGTCTTACTGGAAGGGTAGAGAACTCAGTAAGTGACTCGCTTCTGCTGTTTTGCTTTCGTTTTTTCCAGTCCCTTTCTCTCCTTGCATGTTTCTCCAAAATGAAAGTAGACCCAGATTCTATCCTAAGTAGGTACTCTTCAGAGCAAAGCATTTACTTTCTACAGGATAGTTCTTGGAACGACCCAGTTCAAATTTTATTCTAGAATCTAGTCTCTGCAATCATTGTAAGATTGGAAGGAAGCTTATTTCATTGGATAACACAATAACAAGAGAGAAGAAACAAAAGCCATGGGCCTATTATTTAAGAAACTATGACCTTGACCTAAGGTATTCCTGATTGCCACACAGAGGTGTAGAAAGTCAGAGTGAGGTCTTCAGCCTCCCAAGTATGAAGGCCAGAGTCCAGGGAGCTCAGACAGAGGCCTCAGCCTCTCCCACAGGAGGGAGTCTTGCTATGTTAGGTGACTGAAAAACTGGATTATTTAAAACCTTAATTATTTTCTTTTTACTCCTGGTTTACAGAAGGCAGTGGAAAGACACTTCCCTTTACATCCCTCTAAGTCTGCTGAATTCTCTAACTTGCTGGAGAAGTTGAAGAATCTCCTGCATTATCTAGGCAGAGCATATGTTGAGGTTGTTTTGCTGGCTGTTATCAGTGTGGGAGACCCACTCTTATAAGTAAACAGTTACGAGGATTGCTACTGCAAATGGACGCACACTAGATTTTGATGTTTGTGTTTTTGTGAGCAATCTCTTTGGACAGCCAGCTCTGCATCTGGACTTGGGAGAGAAAGAAGCCTGTGGCTGAGGTTGGCATGTGCTACTTTTTTTGTGTAATGATTGGACTGGGAGATCACCAAAACTGGGCTGAGGAAGAAGGATACAGACAACCTGTGACACTGTAGACAAATTCTAGAAAGCCCTGGAAAGGTGAATGGATGTGTTTTGGCCTAAATTTGGCAACTGAGAGAATGATGCAGAGCAGAGTCATTCAAGTTGGCATGCGAGCCTTCTGCGGGTGGATTCAAATTTGGGGAGAGTGGGCTGTTTTAAAACATGGTGCCGGTTGTGCAGATGGATTTGAGGGGGTTTATGGGTGGATTTCAAGTTTAGCACAAGTTGTGATCTTTAGAGGCTGTCACCCTGTGTCCCCCTTTTTAGCCACTGTTAAATGATCACTTGGATCTCTGCCTAGCCCTAGCAGTGAGTGACTGAATTGGATCTGAGATCGTGCAGACGTTCAGACTGACAGTGTTTGGATTGTTGTTTATCCATTTTCGTTCTAGCCATTTCAGTTAAACAGGTCAAGTTGATTAACATACTTATTTCCAAATTGACAAAATTAACTAAATTTCCAAATTGTTATTGACACAAAGAGCTGGGTTAGAATTTTTGTTTTATTTCATTCCTAAAATAATTTATTTTCTTTCAACATGGGAAATTGGCCGGTCTAGCTAATATGTGCTCATCTTATTAGACTCTGTTTTTACCTCCCACCCCCAGTGATTAGTCTGTTAATTCATCCTGTCCTGTCATGACTTCTTCTGTTAGAATGCAAGCTTCAGTGGGCAGGCCTGGGTCTTTCTCATGCTCTCAATTAACAGATTCTGATGCCTGTTGATCATGTGCAAATGATGGAAGTTCATTTTGTTTCATGTACCAGGAGCATGGTCACCTCTTCTTTAAGTTGTACCGCACAGTCTCTGGTCTCTCTGGGGGAGGGAGGCTGGGGGGAAGGGTGATCAGATAAGGGGTTACATGAGGGCACTTTCTTCTGGCCCAGTGGTGGACACAGTTACCTTGATAATAATGAAAGGAAAGACACAGCCATAACATAACTATGACAGAAGGATTCTGATTCTGTTCCACAGGTGCTCTGTGAAAGAGTAGAGTCTACCTTGGATCTTCTTTCCCAGAAGAAGTCACTTAGGACCATCTTGGTATACTTCATTCCTAGGTGTTGGGGTATTTGAGGCAGACAGGCTGACTGGCTAATGTTACATTTTCATTTTCATGATATTTAATCTGTTAAGAATGGGGCTTATTGTGTGATCAAAACCCAAAAGATTAAATACAGATTTGAACCGTGAAACAGTTTCAGACTGTAGCTGGTCGTGTTGATACTTTTTGTTAAATGCTTAATTCCTAACTAGGCACAATTAAACTTAAATACTGAATTTTAGGTAGCAGCTGATAAATGATTCTAAGCTTTCCTGATACAGAATACTCCTACTGTTTGAGTGAATCATGGAGTTCTTATTTTTAATTATTTCTTTTGCATCTGTTATTTGATGTCATCAGTGACAGGGATTGTTCTAGACAGCCTCTGTATGCTTTTTCTCCTCGGGGAATTAAGGATAAGTACTTATCCTTTGAACTAGGTGGGGTTGCCAGAACATGTCTTCCTCCATCTCTTTAGGAAGAGTCTGTTGAGCACTATAACTCCCTGCACACAGAGCAACTGCAGAGAGCCTGGACATGGAAAACTGGTGTCCATACAAACATGGAGCGGGAAGGCCAGGGACTGGCAAGTCAAGGAAGAACTGGCCTCTGCCAGGGATCAGCCTCCTAATTTTAAGTAATGCTTTTACTATCTGCACGTCAACATGCCCCTCTTTCAACTTCAGTCTGTACTTCCTGAAGCCCAAGAATTTACTTCCAGACCTGATGAGAGATAATCCTTTCCAAGAATCTGTTGAATTATGCCTGCTGATTTCAATGAGAAGTTTTTGAGCGTCCCAATGAACCTGCCCATGTAAGGACTAAAAGCCTTCTGGTCCCCGAGATCTAAAAACCCTGAGATAAGCCAGAGCTACAAATATATTGTCTAGACTTTGAAGGAGCCGGATATGCTTCTTAATATAGCTCCCCCACTGCTAAGTCAAGCTTAGGCTCTGATATTTTTCTATAACAGGAGAAGCCTGCCTGACTGGAGACAAGATTCCCCCCTCCTCTGCCACACCACACAAATAGACTAAAAAGAAAGCCGAGTCCCAAAGCAGGCCAAATGGTGACCTGTGGCTATTTCAGCTCAGAATGTCAACCTCCAAACCATGGGGATTGAATCATTTTGGTGTCATGGGATTCTGTCATTGTTCATTTGAGCCTGCTGACACGCTTCCTCTGGAAAGTGCAGCCTGGCATGGATGAATCAGTGATTTTTTTTTTAAATTTCAGGGTGTTTGTTTTTTAAAAGATATAAATGAATTGCTTTGAGGATTTTTTAAGCATCTTGTGATGCAGAGAACCACCCTGGTGGGACCTGAAAGCCATACACTGAAGTGTCCCCACAGGGGCTGAGAACCCGACACTCTGGACTCTTCGGGCTGTGCTGCAGGTGCAGCCTCATCGACTTGATGACAACGATGAAGGAAAGCGAGGAGCAGCAGCCTCGCAGGGAGCTGGCCAGGGCTCCTTGGTGCCCAGAGCTGCCATTGCCAGGCTGGTTAGTGAGCCCTGGCACAGGGCACTGTCGGGGAGAGAACAGTGAGGAAGCATGGAGTGCTCGGGTGAGCAAGTTGGGAGCCTTGGCTGACAGCTCTGCTAAGCAAGAAGCATCACACGAACCTCTTGGGGCCCAAGTCTAAGGATGAAGCCTGACAGACAGCTTCAAGGAGTGTAGCTTTTTCTTTTCTTTCTCCCTCTCTCTCCTCTCTCTCTCTCTCTTTTTTTTTTTTTTTTTGGTACTGGGGTTGAACCCAGGGGGAACCTACCTCCAAGCTAACCCCCAGCCCTATTTTATTTTTTATTTTGAAATGGGGTTTTGCTAAGTTGCTGAGGGTCTTGCTAAGTTGCTGAGGCTGGTCTCAAACCTGCAGCCCTCCTTTCAGCCTCCCAAGTACTGGAAGTACAGGTGTGTGCCACCACGGCTGGCTCCAGGTGTGTAGCTTATTTGGGAAGTTTGAGTGTGTTTTTAGGCCCCAGCCTTGGCCCATGGGATAACTTAAAGCCTGAGAGAAATGAGCAAATGACAGGAGATGGGACCCAATGTGCTGAGGGGCCTCTGGGCAGCTCTGCTGCAGCCTGCTTCTGACCTGGCCTTGAGCCATTACTGCTCTGGCAACAGGAGCTAATTGGACCCTGAACGGAGGGACTGCCTTCGGCAACCCCTGAATTGTCCCCTGGATCCTTGAGCAGGCTTTCTGCATTATGGGAGCCTGGCCTAAAGCTAGCAGTGGACCTTCCCATACTCACACGAAACTCGCTGCCTTAGAGAAACTCATAGGCCAGGCAGAATTTAAAAGAATATTCAGCCCTTGTTTTAACTGTCAGAATTTACCTACTGCCAAGTACACTGCACGCCAGCATACTCCCTTAACTTTATATGCTACTTAAGACAAAAAGCGATCTGGCTAGAAAGACAGCGAGGGTGGTAATGAAGGCTGCGGGTACGTGGTCCATCAGTTTTCACTATCTAGGAAGGAAATTGTCAGCAGAGGCAAAATCCCAAATTGGCTGCAGCTAGACCATGCTGACAATAAGGACTCAAGTTGACCCTTTTGTAGCATGAACCTGGGTACGATTTAACTTTGTTTTGTGTGTGTGTGGTACTGGGGATTGAACCCAGGAGCATTCTACCTCTGAGCTATATCCCCCAGCCCAATTTTATTTTTTGTTTTGAAACAGGGTCTTGCTAGGTTGCTGAGAGTCTCACTACTTGCTGAGGCTGTCTTTGAACCTGCGATCCTCCTGTCTTAGCCTCCCAGGTACTGATATTACAGGCATGCACCACTGCACCCAACTTTTGACTTTGGTTTTGCAGGAGCTACCCTTTGCATCTTGGCTGCTGATGAGGTCCTGATGCCGAGACAGGCCCAGAACACCCAGTCTGAACACTGCAGAGATTTTTTTTTTATGGTACTGGGGATGGAACCTAGGGGTGTTCTACCTTGGAACTATACCCCCAGCCCTATTTTTTTTTTAATTTTGAAACAGCATCTCACTAAGTTGCTGAGGCTGGCCTCGAACCTGAGATCCTCCTGTCTCAGCCTCCCAAGTACTAGGGTTACAGGTATGTACACCTGGCTCACTGCAGAGAACTTTTAATCATTCCCAGGGCAAAGTGAAGCCCTGGCCCAAATTAAATTTACCTCTGCTCTTCTGAAGCACACCCATGTAGACCTCTGTTAATGCATTTGTTTTTTTAATAGTGACATATGGGGCAGGTGCTGTGTGCAAAAGGAGCGCTGTGGTGGTGCTAGTGAGGATGGGGACCATGGACAGCGTTGCAGACCATATGTTCAGAATTTAACAAAAAGCCAGGCAATGGGTTTGGAGAAAACTTGCCAACAAGTTATCTACAGGCTGTTCTGCTTTTAAAATCTGTATAAATCTGCAAGAGGATGTGGTAGGAAAGGGGGTGGTTGCAGAAGAGAATGTTCTCAGTGCTTAGTTTAGGCTTGGGTTCTGAGCTGAAGAAGAAGAGGTGGTAGGTATGCACAGTAAGGAAGACATGCTATCCACTACTTGGCTCTCAGTTTCCTGTTTCTGACCTTGAAGATGAGATGGTATTACCCTCCGGTTTCCCCCACTTAAATTTCAGAACAGGAGTTTGACCTTTGCTGCTTCCTCATCAAATTGTGTATACCCCTGAATTAGCTATCCAACGTTACCAGTGGGGAAGAGGAAATAACAGGCACCAGACTTCCCTACTTCTCTCTGTTCTCTTTTCCTTACTTCCCTCAAAAACTAGCTGGCTGTGTTGTTGTTTTCTCTGGTTGCTAAATCAACATTGTTTATTTTTGTGCCTCCCACCAACAACCCAGTCAGAACCTGAGACCAACGTGACGGGATGGATTCAGAAACTGCATCCCTGGAATCTTTCCCTACAGTTTTGGAGCAGGTGTCCCACATGGTCTTAGGTCCAGTCTCTTTTCATTAAACCCTCTTCAATCAAGAGCCCCTAGAAACCAAGTCATTATGTGCTTTAAAACACCAGAGAGTGTCCAAAGTTGCATGAGAGAGAGGCGGCTTCAGAGTTCTTTGGGGATGGAGAGGAGGGACGGACCACAGATGCTTCCCTTCAATTTGGCTAAAATAGCAAGGGACGGACACTTCCATCATGGCTCTTCCTGTAGGGACAACTGTTTCCCAACTACTGTGTCACTAGTGCCACCCCTCCCGCCCTTCCAAAACCAACCTGGCCCAAGTCAGCTGCATGTCAGAGAAGGTTCTTCCTCTGTTCTTTGTTTATTCCTGGCCTTGAATTCTACGCCAGAGAAAGATGAAGAAGTGCAACTTCAGCTGGGAAAGCCGGGCAGGGGCTGGAGGACACAAGGCGGAGGTTTTCCAGACCAGAGTCACAGTTTGTCAACTTAGAAACTGGTGGGAAACCACTACTGGAGCCTCCTGGCTCAGGGAGCGTCCTCTGTCCCCTAACCCTTAACAACTGCACTTCTCCAGGAGTCCCCCAGGGGGCGCCAAGCCCCACCTCCCTGCTTTCCCAGTGTCTTTGGTGTGCCAGGTACCATTCAATAGTGAATAACACACATGTCCTTGCTTTCCAGGGACTCAAAATTTAGTGGGAAGTCAAACAGGTAAGGAATTGAGATACTATGAGATACATGTGATGGTAGACACAGACTAGGTGCCCTAGGACACCCCCCCCCCCAAATAAAGACAAGGAAGGGATGAGGTTAGCAAAGGATGCTGTAGTGACTGGCCTGTGCATCACTAGCTGCAACTGCTTGATTTCTAATCTCATCCCCATATTCCTACCTTTTCAAACACCACTGGACACCCACTATTACCAATGCCTTCTGCCTTGGAGAATGTGAATGAAAGATGCCCAGGCTCTTCCCAACTGAAATTGTGGGAGACTGGGGCCAAACCAGGAACACCAAACACCCTTGTCTCTTTGGTTCATAGCAGAGGCAAGGTTTAGAGCCAGTCCCCTCTGCTGCCACCGCCACACTCCCCTCCCCCGGTAGTGTTTGCATTTCCAGTAGACCCTCTTCTCTGCCCCCAGCCAACTCTCCTAGGCTGCCAAAATGGGTTTATTTTTACCTACTGGGTTGGGAAAGGGGCAAAGGCTGAGACGGGGGCAGTTGAGTGGCGCCAGCTGAGGCTTAAATACGATGAGAAAGGGCCGCCCTGCCAGCTCTGCCTGAGGAGAACCCAGGAGGAAGTAAATAGCACTGTGTGCTGCCTGGACGCCTGGCCTGCATATGTCTGCCTGGACGCCAGCCAGTCACACAAGCCAAGGCTGGTTAAAAAGAGCTGGGGTAATCTCCCGGCTCAGGTGTCTCTTCTGGCAGGAGCAGCTCTGTGGGTGAAGGTGCCCGCTCTCCTCCGTGGGGCCTGGGTGGACAGGGAGGCACAGGGGAAAGGGGCAATTCAGGCCAGGGGGGAGCCAGCCAGTGGGACTTTGCCCCAGGCAAAACTATCAGTCCCCAGCTCTGGCACTGGGGAAGGGTGATAACGTTGGCAGGGGTGGTGCGGGCAGAGTAGTTGAAGGGAGAAAAAGCTTGGCAAAAGTTCCATGGCCAAATCTTAATTTGGCCAAGGCTATTGTTCCCATCATCTCCCTATCCTCTGCACACAGGCATGCAGGGACACACACACACACACACACACACACACACACACACACCATGCACGCACATATATTTTCTCCCAGCTTTGTCCCCCTGAATCCTTCCTACCCCACCTCCACCCCTCCCAGCTCAGCATGTCAGCACCTGCTTATCTTCAACACACTCAGATACTCTCCCTTCTCCCACCCACCCTCTCCTGGGACTTAGGCCCAAGGCTGCTTCTCCTTTCTAGGCCTCAGTTTCTCCTTAGGCTGCATGTTTCAGATTGGGCTCTCAGGGCCCTCTAGGCAATCCAGGGCAGCACACAGCGAGAGGCTCCCAGGAGAAGAGGTTTCACTCCGGAACTGATCTTTTTTGCTGAAGTCCCAGAACTAGGTTAAATGATTCAGCAAACCCAAGACCTCCTTGTGCAGACCTGAGTTCCCTGAGATGTTCCAGGGGAGGAACCTGGAGTCCAGAGGCTCATGTACCCAGATCTTCCTGCTGAGAAAAGTGCCACGTGTATTATGCTTGGACTGGTACAATCCCAGGAACACCTAGTCATCGTAGACGGTTGGCTGGATGGGGCTAGGGATCATGAAGGGACAGAGGGTGACAGGTGCTGTGGAATGGGAAACAGGGAACAGGAACTCTTGCAGGTACAAGAGGCATGACCTCAAGGAGCCTACACTGGCATGACTGTCCTCGTAACAGACACACTCAACAACTCTCGACTACGTGATTGATTATTTTTCAAGAGAAAAATTGGGCTGCTGCCCCCCACCCCCCAATAAGAAAAAACTCAACTCCAAGTTTGCATATCTAACAGGTCCAGAAAAACATTAACTATATAGGAAGGGAATAGAATCACTTGAAATTTCAAGAACTATCCTGGAACTCCAAACTCTGCAGAGATTACTCCTAAGGTTGGGGACAAATGCCTATTTTCTCTGATTGGGAAACTTAAATTAAGGGGATCTGAAACACAGGCAGAAGTATCTAAGGTCCTGGAGTATAATCAATACATTTGATTCTGAGCCAAGTTAGGACCAACTGCCAGTGGGGAGCAAGCATCTGGAGAACCCCGACAGCACAGAGCTACACGGGTCAAAATGTACTTAGAGATAAGATAGTGCACCTAATCCTCTCTCAAGACGGAGTAACTCAGGCCATTTACAAAATATGGACAGGGTTTCAGGAAGGGACTGTGAAACACACAAGGGATAGCCAGCCATGTGGGGCAAAGGAAGGGAGAGGTTTTCAGAATGTTGGGGGGCAATAGCTGTGGATGAGGCTGTAGGAGAGGGCTGCCTCCTGACAGAGCTGTAGACTTCGGTGGAGGAAGTGGGCACTGCGACCTCTGGCCAGTGGGGAGGAACCAGGGGAATAAATGTGCTGACCTCACTCTTGGGCCATCTCATCTAGTTCCCACGGTGCCCATTGACCAAACCTAACCGGAAGCCAGAAGACATGGGAATCTGATTGATGCAATCCCAAATGGCCAACGTTGGGACACAGCACAGTGCAGAAGTGTGGAGGGAGATCCAGCGGGGCAAACATACAGCACAGTCTCTATGATCCTAGGCAGGCACTTTGATCAGCATCAATAAACATTTTTTAAAGCATAAAACATGCACCAGTACTGCATTGTCCACTGAGAATAAAACAGAGCAATGGAGCTTCAAGAGCCTGGTAGCCCAGCCAGGTGCAGTGGCACACGCCTGTCATCTGTAATCCCAGTACTTGAGAGGCTGAGATGGGTCAAGAGTGCACCTATGTAGATGGGCCACGCTGAGAACTTGGGCTATACAGAAGAATAAAACATACTTCTTGCTCTCAGTGAGCTCCTATTCTAGATGTAAAAAAAAATGATTACAGCCGGGCGTGGTGGCGCACGCTTGTAATCCCAGTACTTTGGGAGGCAGAGACCGGAGGATCCGGGTTCACCGCCAGCCTCAGCGCTCTCTCTCTCTCTCTCGCTCTCTCTCTCTCTCTCCCTGTCTCTCTCTCTCTACTTAGTGAGGCCCTCCGCAACTTCGTGAGATCCGGTTTCAAAATAAAGTATAAAAAAATAGGGCCGGGGGCGTAGCGCGGAGGTAGAACGCCCCTGCGTTCAATCCCCGGTACCGCAAAAAAAAAAAAAAAAAAGATTAAAATGTGTTGGTAGGAGGTATAATGGAAGTATGAGCAAAATTCTAGGAAACACAGTGACTAATTAAAGAGTGACTAATTCCTAGAGGTGCAAAAACAAAAAAAGGTTTCAGAGAGGTAATATTTGCACTGCTAGCCCATTAATGAACAAGACTTGCTAGGCAGAGAAGGGGATTCTGTGCAGAGGACTTGAAATGTCTGGAAAGAACAAAAGGTGAAAAACTCAGGGTAGCCAGAGCATAGGATGGCAGGAGTTGAATCTGGCCCTCTTTAAAAAGATATTATGGTTCCAGTTAAGGAGTTTGTTGGTTATGGTTAAGCAGACAAGGAACTAAAGGATGTTCTAATGCAGGGGAGTGAGACGATGAGTTTTCTTTTTAGAAAGGTAGTTTACTAGGAGGAAACAATACTTGTTCAGATACAAGTACTGGGACCTGAGATGGGGATCTGCTCTTCTGCTCACTCCTGGCTCCATCCCTCATCCGACCACCTCACCTCACCTCCCTCCCTCCTCCTCTTTCTCCAGAGAACAGTTGTTATTTGAAACTTGTTGCTGCTCTGACTTTGCATTAAGACAACAGGCAGCAGGGTGTTGTGGTGCCCCACCCATAATCCCAGTACTTGAGAGGCAGAGACAGAGGATCCTATGTTCAAGGCCAGCCTCAGCAATTTAGCGAGACTCTGTTTTAAAATTAAAAAATAAAAATAGGTCTGGGGGTGTAGCTCGAAGGTAGAACACCCCTAGGTTCAATCCCCAGTACCAAAACAAACCCAAAAAGGACAACGGTGCCAAATGAATGAGCCCGTCTCTTCTTTTAGGACAACGTGGATAGAGAACATCCAGGAGGACATTCCCCCTTTGTAGTAGTCCATTTTTTCTACTGCTATAACAAAATATCGAGGCTGGGTACTTTATAAAGAAAAGAGGTTTATTTAGCTCACAGCTTAGGAGGCTCAGAATCCAAGCTCAGACAGTCCCACGTGTTTGGCCTCTGGCAAGGCTCCCCTCCCAGTGTGTGACATCATGGCGGATGGCATCATGGCTGGAGTGCACAGGAGTGGGAGAGATCACATGGTGAGACAGGAAGCCGGAGAGATTGGGCAGGGGCCAGCCTTGCTATTTTATAGCAACTCTCTCACAAGAGCTAACTGGGATCCCATGAGAACTATGTTAATCCCTTCTGAAGGCACACCTCCTATGACCCAATGACCTCCCATAGGCTCCACCTCTTAAAGGTTCCACTACCTCAATATCCCTACACTGGGAACCAGGCTCCCAACATGAACCTTTAGGGGTCACACTTAAACCATAGCCAAACCATAGGGTTCTTCCTCCAGTTCCACCCACTCCCCCGCTTTTTTGTGGTACCAGGGATTGAACCCAGGGGCATTCTACTTCTGAGCTATACCCCCAACCCTATTTTCTTTATTTTTTATTTTGAAACAGGGTCTCACTAAGTTGCGGAGGGCCTTGCTAAGTTGCTGAGGCTGGCCTCGAACCTGCAGTTCTCCTGTCTCAGCCTCCCAAGTAGTGGGATTATAAATGTGCACCACCACACCCAGCTCCCCAT
The DNA here is from genome assembly GCA_004027185.1 of Glis glis. Taxonomy (NCBI): domain Eukaryota; kingdom Metazoa; phylum Chordata; class Mammalia; order Rodentia; family Gliridae; genus Glis; species Glis glis. The sequence goes on along the minus strand of PVJS01034476.1, from coordinate 5,702 downwards.
CCCCAAATTTGATGACCAAGAGAATGGGATAGAACCTAAGTGGAACAGCCAGCACGTGGGACTTAGGACCTTCCAATCTGAGAATAATCAGCCAACTCGAGAGCATTTCAGTCTTCCTGGGGCTCATTCCAAACTTTGTGGCTATTCCCCCAGGTCTTAGCTGAAAAACACCAAAAATAGGCCAGCTCTTTTGGATTTAATTAGCCATTCCTCTGAGGACACCAGATGGAATGAAGTAAAGACAGATGCACTGGGGGCAAGTGGGGGGTGGGAGTCGATTCTAAATGGGGTGCTGTGAGCCCAGACTCACCTCCATGAAGGCAGTTTCTTAGAGCAAGGAGCTCAAGGCACCAAGGGGCTTCAGCCTTCGGGCTTGAGGCCAAGGTCTAGCTGTTGCTCTCAAGCATTGGGCAGGGAGGAGGGCTGGCCTGGGGTGTGAGGAGAAGCGGGAGGGGTGCTGGAGCAGCCACTAGGGGTGGGGTGAGGGTGGGGTGATGGCTCCAGGGAAGAGGACGAACCAGGGCTTTGTTTGTGGGGTCTGGGGGCGGGGTGCATTGTCACCTGAGGGCTCACCTGCTCTAGTCTGACTTCTGCCTCAGGGGCTGCGGGAAGCCAACAGTCCACATCAAGAGCCTTGTGACAGTAGCCAAGCTAGCTGTGGAGTCTATTTCTGGAGCCCTTTAAGAATGGGGGAAGCCTGGTGTGATGGCGCACGCTTGTAATCCCAGTACTTGGGAGGCAGAGACAGGAGGATCACAGGTTCGTGGCCAGCCTCAGCTACTTAGTGAGGCCCTCCGCAACTTACTGAGACCCTGTTTCAAAATAAAGAATAAAAAATAGGGCTGAGGGTATAGCTCAGAGGTAGAATGCCCCTGGGTTCAACCCCTCAGTACCACACACACACAAAAAAAAGAATGGGGGAAACTGCCAGTTTCCTGGGACCACATGATCTCTGCTGTCTATAAAACAGGTTGATTGCCCAGCGTGGTGGCGCACACTTGTAATCCCAGTACTTTGGGAAGCGGAGACCAGAGGATCCGGGTTCAAGGCCAGCCTCAGCTCTGTCTCTCTCTCTCTGTCTCTCTCTCTCTCTCTCTCTCTACTTAGTGAGGCCCTCCGCAACTTCATGAGACCCGGTTTCAAAATAAAGTATAAAAAATAGAGCCGGGGGTGTAGTGCGGAGGTAGAATGCCCCTGGGTTCGATCCCCGGAACCACTAAATAAATAAATAAATAAATAAATAAACAAACAGGTTGATGGGTGTTGCTGAGTAAATTCAGGCAGCATTGGGCAGAGGTGAAAGACCTGAGAGCCATGTGTTTCCACCCTTAGCCAGTTTCTTAGCATGCGGAAGGACCCCTGATGTGGAGCAACTGCCCCCCCTGGTGGTGGATATCAGGCTAAAGTTACCGGGGCAGTTTATTTGGCCCTGTGAAAGATCCTGGGGTTTCTCCTCCAGGGTTCCAAAACAAATGGCTGTGAGCCTGAGGTGTGAATCCAGGGTTGACCTTCTCTTTCTAGCTTCCTTTTTTCCCTGTCTCCTGATTGTAGTTATGGTCCCTAGGTAGGAGCTTCTTTCCATTTTGCGGATCTTCATGTGCTACTGGAAAGGCACTGAGCTATGTCATGATATTAGTGTGGTTCCAACGAGAACACGGAGTAAGTCGCTTTTCTTTTATTTTCTTTTTTTTTTTTTTTTTTTTTTGCTCCTATTAGAATATCTTTATTCAAGCCTAGCTGTCTCCATATCTCTAGCTTGGAGACAAGGCTAGACATACTGCCTGCCTTCCAGAGAGGCTGTGACATTGCATGGCAACCACTGGTCACAGGCAGAGGGAAGGAGGGGAGGTTGCCTCCTGGTCAGGGAACCCAGTTAGTCCCATTGCTGGGGTGAGCCTCCATGTTTGAAGCTAGCATCACTGTCACTCATGCCTGGCTCAGACACCCCATGTGGCTCAGCACCTCGTAGCTGCCAGCCTCCTTCCATCCTGGTTGGGAAGTCACCTTTTCCAGCTGTCCAGGGCTGACAGCCAGAGGACAGAGCGACCTGGTGATTATGGCACTCAAACTGGAAAGACACGGAGCAGAGTCCTGGTCCTATTTGTTATTGTTCTCGTTGCCACTTAACAGTCTGATTTACACTTATTTTTAGGCATCTTACTGGACATCCCTTTTATATGCACCGTGACTCTATTAGACACTGGATGCTATTGGTGGGAAACAAGCAGGAAGAACAAATTCTTGTTCTCCTATAGGGAGATGCTTTGATCATGGTGTGACTCTCTTTCCACAGGTAAATTAGTGAAGCTTTTGCCTTCCTTCCTTCCTTTTGTACTGGAGGTCGAAGTCAGAGGCATTCTACCTCTGAGCTACTCCCACAGCCCTGTTTTATTTTTTATTTTGAAACAGGGTCTCACTAAATTGCTGAGGGTCTCACTAAGTTGCTGAGGCTGGCCTCGAACTTGCAATCCTCCTGTCTCAGCCTCCCAAATACTGGTATTACATGTGTGCACCACCACATTCAGCTATACATAGTTTCTTTTCTTGCGCTTGCACTAGGCATGGAGGACAACTCACATAGCATTTTTTTCTCTTTGTATTGACAGCTTGAAAACAAAACAAAACACAAAAAGGGCCGAGGTTGTCTGAATAGTTAGGCCTTTGGATAGATGTGCACTTGAGAGCAATGTTGGATCGCATGTTTAAAAATTACTTTCAAGAATTAATTTTGTAGCTGGGCATGGTTGTACACACCTGTAATCCCAGTACTTGGGAGGCTGAGACAGGAGGATCAGGGTTCATGGCCAGCCTTAGCAACTTAGTGAGGCCCTCTGCAACTTAGTGAGACTCTCAGCAACTTAGTGAGACCCTGTTTCCAAATAAGAAAATAAAATAGGGCTAGGGGTGTAGCTTAGAGGTAGAATGTCCCTGGGTTCAAGTTCCAGTACCACACACTCACAAAAAGAATTAATTTTGCTAAATGTACCTAAAAAGTTGTTATTGTGGTAAAATATATACAATATGAAACATATCCTTTTAACCATTTTAACCATTTTAAGTTTACAGTTGTGTGCATCAAGCACATTCGCAATGTTGTGCAGCTGCTACTACTATCTGTCTCTGGAACTTTTCATCATCCCCTACAGAAGCTCTATCCTGGACTTATTTGTAACCCAGGACCCTGTGAGGGACTGCTGGAGTCCAGCCTTGACCCTCAGATTCCTTAGTGACACTTCTTCCTTCTGCCCTCCCTAGCCTGGGCACCCGAGTATTGGCCATTGTGTTCCAGCCCTTCTTCAGGGGAATTCATCAGACACCAACTGCAGCAGAGAAGGGGTTGGAGCTGCCTCAGTTTCCCACAGTCACTGAATTCTGTAGCCAAGGGTCCTTGATACCTCTTCCGAAAGCAGAGCCTCAGCCAACCTATAGTCTAGCTCCACACTTGACATATAGCAGGAGCTCAATAAGGATTTGTTTATGAATGAATGAATCTGTACAAATAGGTCGCTATCCCTAGGACAGAAGACTTTATGGCTGCTCTTGGTCACATCAAGATGACAAGAGCATGCGCTTTGGGGTTGCAAAGATCAGGGTTCAAGCGTTGTCCCTGTCCCTTACTAAGCACATGGCTTGGTTTGTTGTTTTGGTTAAGCCACAAAACGAGAATAATAATTATGATCTGATGTTTGAATGGGGCAATGTATCTGAACTACTCTATTTTGCTTTAGAGTAGTAGGAGCTCAGTGACATTAGTTCTTTCTCCCACCTACTGAAGAATCTCACAGAAACATCTCCAGGAAGGGCTTTCCCCCTTTCAATGCTGGTTCCATTTCCTATCGGCTCCTTGTTCATCCGTTCCTTAGAGGATCTTCTCCATTGTCCTAGCTCTGACGTCAGCCCTTTCAAGTTGAGATTCAAATACTGATTGAATGTGAAAGAGGGACGTCACTTTCTTTGCCTTTATCTAAAATTGAGCATGCTGATTTCTGTGTCTTGGATGCAGTTGTAGCAATCTGTTTATTCACATTATCTTTTCACTTTCTCTTGTTTTCTCCCCCAATCTGCCCCACCTCATAACACACAAAAACTGTCACAGACCACTCCTCTCATTCTCCAAACTAAAACTATCATGTCTATTACTATTTCCAAATCCAAAAACAACGGCTACATTCACCTGGGACAGAAGACATGTTGCATATCATGGACACCCAGGTTTAATAGTAGCCAAGACCTATCAATCATTCTCCATAATGCTTCTTTCATCTACCCCTGGTCCAATTGCTTGGCACATTTATTCTTACTTCCAAATTCTAAGATAAGGTCATAGAGTAAGGAATTTGTGGGAATTAAGTGATCTAGCTAAGATCTACCATGTGAAATCATTGGAAAAATTAAAACCCAACAGAGAGTCATACACTTAAATTTCAAATCAATAAGCCAGGTGTGGTGGTGCACACTTGTAATCCCAGTACTTGGGAGGCTGAGATAGGAGGATCGCAGGTTCAAAGCCAGCCTCGGCAACATGGCGACGCTCTCAGAAACCTAGTGAGACCCTGTTTCCAAATAAAGAAATAAAATCAGACTGGTGTAGCTTGGAGGTAGAATGCCTCTGGGTTCAATCCCCAGTACCAAAAAAAAAAAAATTCAAATCAATGAATATCCGTTGGGCATTGTGTATATTCAAGGAGCCTGGAGCAATATGGGAATAGGAAATGTGGGCCTATCATCAAATGCGATGATAGAGATTTTTAAACAGTGTTTTAGAATGGCCTCAACTGATTTCCCTGTCATCCTTCTTCATCTAATTTACAAAGACTTGCAGATTAAACTTCTGAAAATAGTGCTCCTGATTTGGGGTCCAAGACTGTAAAGACCTCGACATGCAGCACTGGGGAGTTCAACCCATTTCTCTAGGCTGTGGGAACTACTGAAAGATTTGGTAAGCCTTGGGTCAGATTTCCAATTAAGTTACTGGGGTGACATGGGGAGAATGGATCAGAAAGGGGGAAAGCCAGAAGCCAGTTAGGATTATGACTGTGGCCATAATCCAGATGGAAGCCAGTGGGTGCCCAAAGCAGATCCCACTGGGGAGGTGGGATTAGCTGAAATTAGTAACTGAACAAGTGTTGAGGATGAAAGACAATGAAGAGTTAAGGCTGAGTGCCAGCTTCAGCGTTTGGCAAAAAGATGGACCTTCTCTGAGAAGCAAAATGAGGGGTGTGTGTGTGTGTGTGTGTGTGTGTGTGTGTTACAGATAATGAAATCAGTTTTGTGGATGTTGACTTTAAGCTGTCTTGGAATACCTTCTAATGGAAGTCTACTATGGGTATAGGCTCAAGAGACACATTTGGGCTGTATTTGTAGATTTGGGGATCGTGGGTGTGGAGTTAGCTGGTAGTTGAAACTTGGGAAGTAGTACAAAATGATTAATAAAGACAAGTCAAGGGAGGTGTGGGAGAAAGCCCTGACAGTTGACATTTTATTTATTTTTTATTTTTTATTTTTATTTATTTATTTATTTTTGCGGTACCAGGGATTGAACCCAGGGGCGTTCTACCTCCGCACTACACCCCTGGTCCTATTTTTTTATACTTTATTTTGAAACCGGGTCTCACGAAGTTGCGGAGGGCCTCACTAAGTGGAGAGAGAGAGAGAGAGAGAGAGAGAGGGAGAGAAGGAGAGAGAGAGAGAGAGAGAGAGAG
>PVJS01034475.1:0-21559 GCA_004027185.1 Glis glis | reverse complement strand
CCCTCCCTCCCTCCCTTCCTTCCTTCCTTTCTCCTCTTTCTTTGTACTGGGGATTGAACCCAGGGGTATTCTACCTCTGAGCTACACCCCCAAATCTATTTTTATTTTTATCTGGAAACAGGGTCTCACTAGGTTGATGAGAGTCTCACTACTTGCTGAGGCTGTCCTGGAACCTGCCATCCTCCTGTCTCAGCCTCCCAAGTACTGGGATTACAGGCATGTGCCACCACACCCGGTTCTACTCTAGATGTTTTTGTGAAGTAGTTTTTTCATAGATGAGATTAATATATATATATTTTTTTGCAGTGCTGGGGATTGAATCCAGGGGCATTCTACCTCTGAGCCATACCCCCAGCCCTATTTTTTATTCTTTATTTTGAAAAAGGGTCTCACTAAGCAGCTGAGGCTGGCTGTGAACCCAGATCCTCCGGTCTCAGCCTCCCAAGTACTGGGATTACAAGTGTGCGCCACCACACCTGGTGAGATTAATATTTAAATTAATTGATTTGAGTAAAGCAGATTACCCTCTATAATGTAGGTGGGCCCCATCAAATCAGTTGAAGATCTTAAGAGAAAATAGGACTGGGGTCCCTCCAGGAATGTGGGATTCTGCCTGCAGAATGCTTCTGGGCTTGAACTATAACATCTTCCATAGGTCTACAGTCTGTCAGCTTGCCCTGCAGAATTTGGACTTGCCAGTTTCTGAAATCATGTGAGCCAATTCCTTAAAATCTCCCTCTCTCTGCTTTCTTTCTGTACACACACACACACACACACACACACACACACACACACACACACAGAGTCAGCCCTCTGTATCCATGGGTTCTGGATACATGGATTCAAGCCACCACAGATTGGAAATATGCTTTTAAAAACCGCATCTGAACACGTAAGACTCTTTTCTTGTCCGTATGTCCTGAACAATACAGCAACTATGCACATAGCATTTAAGTTGCATTAGGTATGATGAGTCATCGAGAGATGATTTTGTATAGAAGAGGATGTGCGTAGGTTCTGTACAAACACCACACCGTTCTGTACCAGGGAGTGAGCATCCTTGGAGTTTGGTACTGAGAGTGGAGCTAATCCCCCACGGTTGCTGAGGGACGGGATGATGGTACATTCATACATTCTACTGATCCTGTTTCTCTATAGGACCCAACCGACACCCTCCTCATTCTCCAGATGAGAAAGCTGGGCCCTTGAGCAGGGAAAGGGCTCGTAACCTGCAGCAGACGTGAGACTGATGTCAGGCCAGCCCATTTCGCGACCCCAGCTGAGGTCCAGGTGTCTCAGGCCTGAGCTGACAGGGATGAATCCAGCCAGATGGTGGCTGTTGGAATGGGACGCTGTTTCCCACTGTCCTTGGAGAACTAGAATGAGCCCCAGCTTATAAACAGTGTTAGCAGAAGCGCCACGTTGCCCTGGTCACCAGCCTGTCCCTCCTGGATGCTGGAAGGAGAAGCCACAGGGCAGGGACCTGAGGAAGTTCCTACTGGTGTTCGGCTCCTCCCCCTGGGAGCGACCTGGGTCTGGCCAGCCCATGGGACAGGCTCTGCAGGGACGCCACGTTCCCTCTCCTCTCCTTTCCTCCCCCTCTCCCCTCCCCTCTCCGAAACCTTTCTTAGGCCCAAGGAAGGGCCGCTTGGGACCAGAACCAGGGCAAATGAGTGTGCAAAATGGGTTTCCAAACCTTCTCCTACTTAATGAAAGTGTTTAGAGCCAAGATACTGAGAACTTGGGATTCGTCTTTAAATGTCACAGAGAGGACACGGCCCTGGGGATGGGGGACGGCTTTGTCCCAGAGCGACATGCAGCCGGCTGGCGGGACATAGTAGGGAATAGACCTGGAGCCTCCTGGTCCTGTGTTGCCTTAGGATTGGACCGGAGAGTGGGGATGCAGCACCAGGGCTCGGCAGCTCTCAGCTGAGTCTCCCTGTCGTTGGGGAAGGGGCCCTGGGAAGACGGGGCAGCTGATGCGGTGAGGGCTCTGGACGCAGCGTGCAGATTTATCCGCATTATCAGTGGGAGAATGTGTGAGGGGTGGATGCCGGCTGGGAAACATCAGGCCAGAGGGGGCTTCCACGGCAGAGCTAAGGCATTTGGGGTGTTGGGTCCTGGGCTGGTGGTCACCACAGCCCTAAAGGACTGGGTCGCTTCCTCTACAGAAGGCACATCGGACACCTGAGGCCTGGCCCTCAGCCCAGGGAGAATCACAGCATGCAGAAATGGAGTAGACCCCGATGGCAGAGGCCAGCCCTTGTTCTGCAGCTGGAAACAGAAGCCAAAGGCGGGGAGACAGCTGCCCCGGGGTTCAAGGGTGGAGGGGCAGGGCTGTGTGCGGAACAAGGCCTCCTGGCTGCAGGTGTGGGGCTTGACTCTGTAGCTGCCTCGCACTGGGGAGGTTCCTGGAAGAGGGGGAAGAGGGGCAGGTGGCAATGGGGAAGGTCAGGCTGAATGGAGGGCGGGGCGGGGTCTGAGGCCCCGGCTTCTCACCTGGAAGGCATTGCTGGCGAACCCCAGGCCCAGCTGCCGGCAGACCACCATGGCCTCCACGATGCCCCAGTTCTCACCGCACACCGTTCCCCACACGAGGGACCCATTTTTCTCCGTCAGCACCTCCACTCGGCCCTCGTAGGGATTGCGGCCCCCGTTGAGGCGCAGCTGTGGAGAGCAAAGGAGGCCTGGTCACCAGGAGGACAGAGGGGACCCACCCACCACTTCACCACCTGCCCCAAGTTCCCCAACCCCTGAGCCAGGGGTCCTGCCTGGGCCACACGGGATTCTGCTGGGCTGGGGATGTAGCTCAGTGGTAGAACGCTTGCTTAGTGTGCATGAGGCCTGGGGTCCATCCCCAGCACTGCACACAAACACCCCCCAACCAGCATCCTCCCCCGGAGCCTCCTGTGGTGGCATCTTGCCCAGCATGGCTTTACAATGAGGTCCCCACCCCAGCTTCTTGGGACCCCCACACACCTCCTTTACTGCTCACTGAACTCTGCTGGTGACACCAGACCTGCCAAGAGACAGGGTGAGTTGTGTGTGTGCAGTCTGGGTTTTACCAGGTCCAGTCATTCACCAGTAGGTGTTGAGCTCGTGTGACAGGGACTGGGCTCAGAAGGGACACTTACAGCCAGACTTTTGGAGAACTAATTGTGTCCTCACCCAGGGCAAGCCCTTTAAGGACACGAGCCTTCAGCCCTCATACAATCCCATTTTACAGATGAGAAATTGCAATCCAAACATCTTTTTTTTTTTTTTTTTTGCGGTACCGGGGATTGAACCCAGGGGCATTCTACCTCCGCGCTACACCCCCGGCCCTATTTTTTTTATACTTTATTTTGAAACCGGGTCTCACGAAGTTGCGGAGGGCCTCATTAGGTAGGTAGGTAGAGAGAGAGAGAGAGAGAGAGAGAGAGAGAGAGAGAGACAGGGAGAAAGAGAGAGAGCTGAGGCTGGCCGTGAACCCGGATCCTCCGGTCTCCGCCTCCCAAAGTACTGGGAATACAAGCGTGCGCCACTACGCCCGACTTCCAAACATCTTTTGACTACCCTGTGACAGCACCTCCAAACTGTCAATGACCAGGGTCCTCTCCCAAGGATGATTTTGTCCAAAGGCTGCAGCGCCGAACCAGGACTCGGGACCAGGCAGGCTCTGGATCCTGTCCTGGGTATTCTGAAGCATTCACTGTCCACTGGGGTACTGGGGTCTGGACTGATCCCTGGGGCTTAGGACAATGATGAAGTCACCTGATTGTCTCTGTGAAAACCATCTCTGGGGGCCTCTCCATGGCTGCTTTCTTGGCCTCTGAGCCTCCTGCCCCTGGCCTGGCCCTGTGTGTCCAGGATAGAGATACACAGGGACCTGTGCTAGAAACTGCAGGTCTCGCTTATGCCTAGGCCTTGAGACAAGCCTACTGCACGCCTGAGACCTGACCTGCAGGAGCCTGCAGAGGGGCTTGGAGAGCCTCCCCTCCCTCTGGGGCTGGTTGTTGGCTCCCATCTCCACCTCTGGAGGCCCTGGAGGCCTCGCAGCCTGGGCAGGTGGTGGAGAGGTGAAGGACACTCACGGACCCATCCAGTAGGCTGAGTTTGGCCTTCCTGTTTAGAATGGTGGCCCACGGGGACAATCAGAAGCAAAACGACTTTCCATAAAGTTCATTGCTATTTTTAATTTCCCTGCAGACTGTCCTGCCTTCTGACTGTGTCCAGGGGTGATGTGCTGGTGACAAGGACATGGGCCTGGGTACATTAGCTCACCAGGAAAGCCTGCCTGACACCTGTAGCCTCCCAGACTTTGCCGTGGCTGGAAGAACAAAACCATCCAGCGCCAAGTCTGCAGGTGACAATGACATTCATAGAGAGAGTGGCAGAGCCTTTCTGAGTTCACCTCTGAGCACCCTCATACACCCTGGAGAACCCTTCAGAGCAAGGCCGCCTGCTCTGAACTTTCCAGGGCCTCAGTAGCACAGGCCCCCTGGGCGCCCGGTCTCCTCACCTTTTTCTGAAAGCCCATGGTCGGGATGTTGCATCTCACGCCAGCGTCTTCCTCGTGGCTGCAGCCCTGGGCCTCGGTGCTGAGTTTGCAGTCTATGATGGACTTCTCGGTCCCGTTGCACTGGACCTCGTTGAGGTGAATGGGCCCTATTCCTGGCGAGGGAACAAACAGATGCTGTTAAAGCTTCTGAAGGAGAGTTTCTGGAACTAGCCAGAAGTCCTCAGACACTAAGAACTGGCTTCTCCTGTCCTCAAAAGTCTCCTAATTGCCTGTGTAGTCAGCACAAAGACCCAGGCCTCTTCTCCCTGGAGAGCGCACTGTAATTATCTTGGGATTCACTTCTGCCATAGAAGCAGAGAAGAGCTCATCACCAGCCTGCTGTGCGACCTTCACCAGCATCTTCGCGTCTCCCTGAGTACTGGGCTTCTCACATTAATAAAGGAATTGGACTAGGAGAGATCCAAGTTCCCTCCCTCTCTTCCTTTCTCTTTTGTGGTACTGGGATTGAATCCAGGGGGCACCCTCCCTCTGAACTACACCTCCAGCCCTTTGTATTTTTTATTTTGAAACAGGGTCTCGCTAAGTTAGTGTGCACTGGCCTCGAACCTGCGACCCTCCTGTCTCAGCCTCCCAGGTACTTGGATTACAAGAGTGCGCCCCCATACCCAGCTGAAAAGCCTTTCTGACCCCTCATGTCCCCCTCAAGTGCTCTGCCTTGTTATCCCTCGTTGTTGAATGTCTCTCTGTCTTCCTCACTGGGCTGGAGACCCATATGGGCAGGGACCCTGGGCTTTCCCTTTGTATATTCCCAGCCAGTGCCTAGGAGACGGGAAATGCTCACATGGTATCTATACGGGTGCTCTTGACTTCGCTGAGCACCTGTCACCCATCAGCCTCTGTACAAGTAGTTGGAGGCTCAAAGATGGCTAAGGCAGGCCCCTGCCCTGAAGTGCTCCCGGTTCCTTGGGGACACAGGAGTTACAGAGACTTGTGACACAATGAGGTCAGTAATAAAGATGGAGATGACCACAGATGCTTTGGCCCTGTTGGGGGGTTCTGGAGACAACCAGTGTCTAGGCATAATGAGGCCAAAAACTGTCTTCCAGTCTCTATTCATACAGTAGATAAGAGCCAAGTTTCTATTTCCTTGGAAATTCATAAATGATGAAGCTTCTGATTTCAGTGAAGTTTATAAACTTATAAAAACATTTCGGTGACTGTGGCTGGATGTATTCAAGGGCTCAGAGCGCAAAGGCTACGACAAAATACAGACCCTAAACAGAGCCCTGGACGCAAACAAGGGGCCATGGCTCATGGACGGAGATGGGCAGAGGACAGGGCAGCACCCTGGAGCCTGGGCACCCAGTGGGATCAGGGACTCGCTTGTGACGATGATGATGGGGAAATGATGATGATGGCTGGTATTTATCAAGCACTTTTTATGTGTTGGATTCTATCCTAAACATGCTGTTTATAGTAACTCATTTCATCATTATAGCAATCCCATAAAATCAGGAATCTGGGGACTGAAGTCTACTGGCCCAATGGGGAAGCCGGGATTCAAACCAGGCCCCAGAACACCATCTTACTAAGTTGCTGAAGCTCTTTCAGGTCAGCCAGGATGGAAGCCCTATGCTGGAGAGGACCAGGAGGTTTTGTCTGGGAAAGAGCTGATCTGATCTGGTCCAAGTGACATATCTTCCCTCTTGGGATGCTCCCGCTGTCTCCTGATCACACAGTGCCTTCTCCTTTCTGCCTACTTAAGAAGCCTTTAAGCAACACCTGCATCAGCCTCCCTCTCTGGCGCAGCTTGATAAGGTCTCATCCGCATCTAAAGTGCTTCGGCCCTTGCTCTCTACACCACAGCTGGCCCAGGTTGGATCCAACCTCAGGATGGAAGGCTGGGGTGTGATGAGTCTAGGGGAGCCACAAACCTTCCTGAGCTCTGTAGAAGGTAATACCTGTAGAAGGCCGTTGGTAATACCCATTTTGCAGGGTTGAGGTGGCAAGGAATGGCTAAGACTAAGTATGTCAGGTTCCTGGGGACTCAGTAAAAGGAGCGTATTATGATCAGTATTGTTTCTTATCATCAAATATTTACTAGTATATGTTATCTTTGATTGAGGCTATTTCCTATTTCTCCCACTTGACATCAGCTCTTAGAGAGCAGAAACCATAACTATTAATGTTGGTGACATCAATGAAGTCTCCACCCCAGGATCTAGCCCAAGCAGCACACATTTGATGTCTGGGGGTTGCCAGACCATCACATGGGACTGGAGAGGAGGTTAACTGAGGGCCCAGCAAGCTTTAGACTCTAGCGAACAATTGGTCCATCTCCTTCTGGCTTAATTTCTATATAAACTTATGTGACTTTCCCAGACATCAGGGGATAAGGCCTTGGAAGCCCTCTGGACACATCAGTCCAGGGCACACCAGGCAGGACCCAAAGATGAGAGACCCAGTCCCCTGCCCCACCCAGGTCCATTGAGGTCAGGCAGGGTGGGAGATGGGGCTGGAAGACACTGCACTGGGGTGCAGCTGAGCGTGCCTTGGTGTCTCTGGGCCCTTTTGGCTGACCTAGATTTTGATTCTGCACCCTTGACCTCTAGTTTTCACCTGTTCCTGGGATCTGGACCCTCTCTAAGTCATTCCACTTCAGTGCCTTCCCACCTCCACTTGGGATCTGCTCTTCCCCCATGGACAGACCCTGGCTTGGATGATACAGGCTTGGAGAAGCCATTGACAACCCCCTGGAGCAACGTTATGGGCTCCACGGGTCCAGGCCATGGGGTGGAGGTAGACAGTCAACTAAGCAGCCTACGATCAGATTATAGAAAGCACATTAGGACAGAATAGGACTCATGGTGCTCTACATGTTGCCAAGGTAAAGCCTGTTTCACAAAACTTTTGTTTCTGCCTTGTAGGTATGGCATACGTATTTCTGACTGTGGGCAGAAGGGTTCTAAAGCCATTTCTCCAGCACTGCCCTGTCCAGTCCAGTAGCCAGCAACCACATGTGGCTACTGAGTACTGAAAATGCAGCCAGTCCAAACTGAGATGTGCTACAAGTGTAAACTACATCCTGGATTTCCAAGATTTAGTATAGAAAATGCAAGCAATCTCATTAGTAACTTTTATGTGGATTGCATGTTGAAATCATAATAATCTTTCAGATATATTGAGTTAAAGGAAATATATTATTAGTTTCACTTTGTGTGTGTGTGTGTGTGTGTGTGTGTGTGTTGTTGTGTCTGTAATGTGGTTTTTAGAAAATTCAAAATTAAGCCAAGTGTGGTAGTGCATGCCTGTAATTCCAGTACTTGGGAGGCTGAGACAGGAGGATTGCTGGTTTGAGGACAGACTCAGCAACCTAGTGAGACTCTCAACAACCAAGCGAGACCCTGTTTCAAAATAAAAAATAAAACAGGGCTGGGGTTCTAGCTCAGAGGTAGAATGTCCCTGGGTTCAATCCCCAGGACCCCTACCCAGGCAGAAAAAGAGAAAAGAAAATTCAAAATTTCACACTTGGCTTGCATTATATTTGTTGGACAGCGCTGGTCTGGAGTTTGGAACTTTACCAAGTGTTTGTTCAGTTGACTCTATTTATTCAACTGGAACACATCATTCATTCATTCATTCATTCATTCATTCATCTATTTGTTCACTCATTGGTTTTCACTACGTGAACATCTCTAGAGCACCACGTGGTGGGCACAGACTCCGAGAACACAGAGATAAAAGACACAGGTCCATCTCTCACATATTGCTTGGTCTTGGGGGGAGTTAGATGTGTCCACTGAGAGTTGGGGTCCTGAAGTACTGAGGGCTCCTCTGGAACCTAACACCCATCCTGAGACAGAGCCTCAGACACTGTTCACCTGCCACCTTGTCTCAGTGCAGAATCCCGGGCCCAGAAGGTTGCCTGAGGCCACAGAGCAAGTAGGTAGCTGGGCCGGGCCGAGGACTCGAGATTGCTCAACTCCCAACCCCTGCCCTCCCCTAGGCCGGGTGTGGGTGCAGCCACTTGGTCGGCCAGCTAGAGCCAGGGCCAAGGGCTGACCCTGTCTGCTCTATGACACTGAATGTGGTACTTTTCCCTTTCTGCCTCCTGGAGTTGCCCACCCAACGTGGCAGGTGATGAATCACCAATGGTTCTCTCAAGGCCAGCATCAAAAATGCCCAGCGCCTCTTCTTCCTAGAGATCCCCAGGCACTTGGGAACCTTTGGCTGCTCTGGACAGGGAAATAATTAGGTCACATCGCACCCGCCCATGATGAGTGGAGCGTTCATGTCACTGAAGGCTTGTTTATTCCTCAGAATGAGTGGGCCTTGACCCGGGAGCCTTGGGACAGGACAAACCCATGTGTGGGTCAATCAGTAGAGCAGACTGTGGGAATTTTCAGGAGCCAAGGGGACCCTGAAGAGCCCACTGGGACTGGAGGAGAAGGACTTATTGTCATGTGACACAATAGAGGCTGTCGGGTGCTGCTAACACCTGCCCCAGGTCCCCAGCCTACCGTGCATGCCCAGGTCAATTGCATGGATGAGAGAATGGAGGTGGAAAGGACTTCCAAATGTGAATGGGAGCCGGGAGTGGTGTTGCACACCTGTAATCCCAGTCCCTGGGAGGCTGAGACAGGAGGATCGCAGGTTTGTAGCCAGCCTCAGCAACTTAGCGAGACCCTGTTTCAAAATAAAAAAATAAAATAGGGCTGGGGGTGTAGCTTGGAGGTAGAGTGCCCCTGGGTTCAATCCCCAGTACCACATTAAAAAAATGTGAATGGGACTGAGCCAAGGAGGGTAAAAGGAAGAAGCCCAAGTCTGTTAGAAGACTTGGGTTTCAGTCTTTTCTGCCACTAACTCTTGGGCTAACCTTGGACTTCTCCTGAGCCTCAAATTCCTCATGTGATGGAATAGAGGACCTGGGGTCCTCTTAGCAGCACTATGACTCCAGAATTATCCCCAGTCCAGATACCTCCTTCCATTCCCAGGGAACCATTTAAGAGCCTTCCCACTGCAGCCTGAGACACAGCACGCTGTAGAGAGAACCAACGAGTAGCACTAGAGGGATGGACTCCACTGCCAGAGGCGTGAAAGCTCCGTGTTCTTGACGGAGCTGGAGGTTAAGTTCAACCCAGGATTCTGGATTCTCACACAGGGAAACCAGTGACTCGTATTTCCTCCAGGCTGTGACCGCTGACCTCACCACATTCCTTTCTGTGGGGCGATGGCCCTGCATCTGACAGTGTGGGACCAGCCTCTTGCCACAGCACAGGGCACCCCACCCCTCATCCACAGCCCAAGCACCTTCCTCTCCTCCCCTTCCCCGCTGGTCCCTGGGCTGCGGTGGCCTCCTGCTGACCAGTGCTGGGACAATTCCAGGACTGACTGATGATGACTTTCCTGGCTCAACCACAGTTCAGGGGACTCAAGGGGCTGCCATCAGTCTGAGAGGAAGACTCCTCCTGTAGGACCAGGACTTGCAAGGAGGAGCTCTCTCCAGGGGGAGGGGCACTGGGAAGGGGACACAATCCCTTCGGTCCTCTCCAAGTGACAGCACTACTCTCAATGATCCCCCCCCCAAAGCCTCCTGTAATGTGGATTTTGCTCACATGAATGAATGTTTCAGGACACTTAATAAAAACCAGGCCCTTTCTTATTAGTGTCTCATGATGTCAGAGAAGGGCATCCTGCTCCCTCTCTTGGCGTCAGAGGACAATGTTTACGGAACTATACTGGGGTGGGAAAGTAAAGTAACAGTTGGTTCTTTTGTGTCTGGCATGGTCCACAGCCTGAAGGACGCCAAGGTCTTTTCCTAGAGGAAGGCCCTAGAATCCTGGCTCTCTTGGTGGGTCAGTGGAGAACACGGGGTCAGGAACTAGGAAGCCTAGGGCCTCAGCTTCCAAATCCATAAAATGTTCTGTGAGGCCCCTTCCAGCCCTGACTGTCAGGAGAGGCGTGGGCTTCTCTAAGGGGACAGCAGCGGCTGCGGGGAGGAGGGCAGCCAGAGCCGGATGAGGTCACAGCCTCTCTTCTCCCCGGGGGAAAAGAAACCCCACCAACAGGACCCGTTCCTTACCTTGCCCCAGCCGGGAGCCGGTCACGGCCTCTTTGGCAGTCCCGAAGCCCAGCTCTCTGCAGACCACGCTGGCTGACACCAGGTCCCACTTGTCGTCGCAGACAGTCCCCCATTCTCCGTTCTTGAGCACCTCCACGCGGCCCTCCCCGACCTGGGCGCCGCCTCGCAGCCGCACCAGGGGCTGCTGAAGAGACACACGGTCCTGCTGAGTGCAGAGGCCAGTGCCTTCTGTGGCCGGTCACTGCCTGCTCCCTCCCTTCCTGCCCTCTGTCCCGCCAGGGCCCCAGTTTAGGAGCTGAAACTGTGCGTGATTTGTTTGTGTGAGGCAATGGGGAGGGACTCATGTTACAGTATCAGCTCTGGCACATGCCCCCTCTGCAGCCCCCAGTGGACCTTCTGTCCTGGGCCACTGGGGAGTCCACCAGGGACGCTCATCAGCTCAGCACCCCAATCCATGCTTGACTCTGGAATCCTGCCATCAGCACGTCCCTCCACCCCGTGACTGCAGAGAGCCTCCTGCATTAGAGCCACAGAGGGAAGACCCCCCCAAATCTGCAGATTGAAATGAATCGTAATCCTACCTTGCCTGTAACAGAGCCCTACGGTCTAGCCCTGCAGGGAGACTCTCCAGCATTAAGCTGACTGCCCCACAGCGATTCCGTTGTGCATACCAGTGAGAGGCAGGAAGGAGCAGACGGGAATGGGAAGACAGGGAGCTAGAAAGCAGGACCTTACCAAGACAGTCAGACCTAGTCAGGCCATGACTCAGTGCACGGTGCCTCAGGGATGGGGAGCCTCCCTAGTTAAGACCAACATCTGTCCAGCTATTCCCTGATGCCAGTCCAAGTCCAGATCAGTCTGACTTCAGAAGATGCAGCCCCTCCGGTCATGCAGAGAGGGTGAGGCGTTACCGTTTAAATGTCCCTGTGCTGCCAGGCATGGTTGCGCTCGCCTGTAATCCCAGTACTTGGGAGGCTGAGACAGGAGAATTGCAGGTTCGAAGCCAGCCTCAGCAACTTAGAGAGGCTCTCAGCAACTTAGCTAGACCCTGTTTCCAAATTAAAAAAAAATAACAGAATAGGGCTAGGGGTGTAGCTTGGAGGTAGAATGCCCCTGGGTTCAATCCCCAGTACTACGACTACTACTACTACCAAAAAAAAATGTCCCTGTGCTCTGGAAGCCTTAACCCGCCTCTGGAGTTTTTGGACTTGCACAGGAGTAGGATCGGTTCTCTACCAGCATCCTGACAGTGATCCTACGGAACATGAGCCATCTGACTCCACCCGTCCATGCGCTCTGGTTTGTACCAGTTTTTGTACACATGTGCATGCACATGTATGTGTGTATGTTCATGCACACACATGTGTCCATGTTCACCTGTTTGCATGTCTACATGGGTGCACTTGTGTGCTGGGGGAAGCTCAGAAGTCTGTGAGGCTCTAAGTTATTGCTGACTCTCATTGGGTGACTCTGCGGCCGTTCTAGTCATATCAGACCAGAGTCCTTGCTCTACCTTGACCTATGCTGTCCTCAGCCTACGACACCCTTCAATCTGTCCACCAATGGCAGGGACACGGCAGACATGGCTGGAGGGGGTGCGTTTCCAGCATCCACCTTCCCCAGCCACCTGGAGGGCCAAAGTATCACACAAGAGCCTGTCTCTCCACCCTCTGGCTACATCTCTCCCCTACCGGTGGCACCTCAGGGCTGGCCTGACTGGGTGGGTGCTGTGATAGCACCCCGGTTCATAGACCCCAGGGACTGCTCGGATCCTGACACCAGGGAGAGAAGAAAAGGGGAATGGGGTGAGTTACAATGCTCAGTGTCCTCAGGAACTTTTATTCTTGCTTTAAAAAATAGAACATGAAGCCAAGTGTGATGGCATACGCTTGTAATCCCAGGACTTGGGAGGCTGAGACCGGAGGATCTGGGTTCGTGGCCAGCCTCAGCTACTTAATGAGGCCCTCCGCAACTTAGTGAGACCCTGTTTCAAAATAAAGAACAAAAAAAATAGGGTTGGGGATGTAGCCCGGAAGTAGAACGCCCTTGGGTTCAATCCCCAATACCGAAAAAAAAAAAAAGAACATGGGAGGCTAAAACAGGAGGATAGCAGGTTCAAGGCCAGCCTCAGTAACTTGACAAGACCCTTAGCAAGACCCTGTTTCAGAATAAATAAAATAAATAAATGAATAAATAAATAGGATTAGGACTGTAGCTTGGAAGTAGAATGCTCCTGGGTTTAATCTCCAGCACCACAAAAACAAAACAAAAATCTAGGACATAATAAAACTTCTGGCTCCAGCCCCTGTTTTGTGTAGAACTGTGACCTCCTTTCCCAAGCTGTGTAGCTGGATGCCGGGGCCTCCTCCCACGGAGCCCACTGGCCTGACCCCAGCTTGATGGAGTCAGAGTGTCAAACAACCTCACCCCAGCCCGGCAGTGGCCAGGCAGAGAGTCAGCTGGCCCCGGAGGGAAGATGGAAACCCAGGAAAATGTGATGTAAGCCTCCATTTTTTTTCCATTGGTTTGGTATGAACTCGATTCCTTTGCTTTAAATCACACAGCAGAGGAATTCCAAAACAGTAGGATCTGGTACTCGGATGACATGGGCTCAGAGGCCCAGGCTCACTGGGAGAGGACGTGGCCATCAGACCACACGGCAGGAGAAGGGAGCATGGGGTGTGCGGGTGCTGTTTGTGGAGAGCCCGGAAATAGGGCTGCCCTGGAGTGTCCCTGTCCCCAGGCTGCAGGCGCGGCTGGTGGTGTGTCATATCTGTGCACTGCGAGACCCTGGAGGGGACAGAGGAACAGGGCCCACTACCTCAGACCTCAGGCGATGATGACAAAGCACCCAGGTTTCATCTGGCTGGGGATTCAGCCCCTGATCAGTGATTAGCCCACCTCCCTTCTCTTCCCACATAGCGTTGCTGCCCACCCCCCCATATCAGCAGTTTCCAGAACAAACTGCAGGGACCATTGGTGGCTATATGAAACAAGAAGATCAGGAAAAAGAAGAGTGAACGGCCTCTTGATGATTATTTTGCAGAGCAGGGGTCAAATCTGCCACAGTTGGGAGAGTCCACTTGTCCTGAGAAACCAGTCGGTGGCAGTGGAGGTGATGATTTACACGGGAAGAAGGACATTACATCCAGAACACACTCCCCCCACCCCAAGCCATACCCTCTCTCTGTCTGTCTCTCTCCCTGACACACATACACACCCCCCGCACACATCAAGGTCCTGATTCATGTGACTGTGCTGTGACTAATGGACGGAAGACTTGGACATTGTAAGCGCAGGGTTTCTATCTTAATGAAAGCTTTTTTTCAAGTGTTATCCTTCCGGTTGCAAAATAAGCCAAAACATGTTTGTTTACAAACACCGTAGCTGATGGCACATCCTTTGGGGAGTTGTGCTGTGCTTCCAACAGTCCCAGCCGCTGTGCTCCTCGGGAAACTGTGCAGGAGCACAAGGTCCCCATCTGGCCACCCCGCGTCATCCGCTGGTGCACAAGGAGGCTGTGAGGCCAACAGGGTGCTCTCCCCCAGAGAGCACCTAACCCCCCAGGGTTCACCACAGAGGGGACTCTGGTCTTAAGTGCGACAATGGTTGATCTCTGCTGGGGCTGGCTCTCCTCCTCTCTCCTATGTCCCCCCTGCTCCCTCTCACCCTTTACCCCTGCTGGGTACCAGGGAGCCACACCTCCAGCCCCCTCCTCACCTCTGGTTTGTAGGCTTTCCGGAATCTCGAAGGCCCATCAGGGCTGAAGACCTGGCCGGGCACACAACTGACCACAGCCGGCAGCCCGTTCTCACAGCTCACGTTCTTCACAGGGTCCCGTGACACGTGGGGGCCCAGCTTGCAGCTGGAGATGTGGGTCTCCGTGCCTGTGCAGTTCATGGAGAACCGCCAGTAGCGCTGCTTCCTCCGGGAGGCGAACATCCTGCGGGGGTGAGGAGGGGCAGGTGACCAGGGCATCCTGGCACCCATTCCAGATCCCTTCAGGAATGAGGCAGAATAAGATGGACATGTCCCCACTCCCAGACCCAGGGGTATTGGCTCAGTGCATTCTGCCAGCACCAACTAAGCACAGTAAACCTGTGCTGGACACTGGGGGACAGGACCCAGAGGGTGTACAAGGCCTGCTGTCATTCTAGGAGAGAAAGGACTAACTCAGTGTCGTGAGCTCAGAATAATAAAGCCTGTAAACAAAAACACAAAAAGGTTTTTAAAAAGCTAGACATGGTGGCCCACGCCTGTAATCCTAATACTTGGAAGGCTGAGACAGGAGGATTGCAGGTTAGAGGCCAGCCCCAACAATTTAGCAAGACCTTAGCAACTCAGCAAGACCATGGTTCAGAATAAAAGTAAAAAGGGCTGGGGGTGTAGCTCAGAGATAGAATGCCCCTGGGTTTGATCCCGAGCACACAAAAAAAGAAACGGTTTCTAAAAGAGGTAAGGTCCCTGGAACACCCCCCCCCCCAAAGAATGGCTGGCCACCCTTCAGCACAATCTGCTGTCATTTCCCAGCTTTTTTTTTCTTTTATGGTACTGGGGATGGAACCCAGGGGCATTCTACCTCTGAGCTACACCCCCAGCCCTATTTTTTATTTTGAAACAGGGTCTCACTATGTTGCTGAGAGTCTTGCTACATTGCTGAGGCTGTCCTAGAACCTGCAATTCTCCTGTCTCAGCCTCCCAAATACTCGGATCACAGGCATGCAGCTGTGACACACAGGCCCAGCTCCCAGCTTTATTTCTCTGTCAATAATCAGCTCAAGTTGACAGCTAAACTCTCTCCCAATGATAGACAAGATTAAATGTGTAAATCCAACAAAAACAGCCTTAAATGGCTCCATTTGCTGAATCAAAGGACAATTTACTTAGTGCTGGAAACTATAATGGTAACAACAGATCTCATCAAATCCTCACCCTGGAAAATCAGGGAGGCTGAGGTTGTCTCGATACCATGTCCTGGAGAATCGCTTAGCCTATATTTCCTACACATGTTATTCTTTTTTTTAAGGTTTTCTTTTTGAAGGCGGAATGTGGATTAAGATAAGGCAAAGGCAAAGGTTTCTTTCTTTTTTTTTTTTTGCGGTACCGGGGATTGAACGTGGGGGCGTTCTACCTCCGCGCTACGCCCCCGGCCCTATTTTTTATACTTTATTTTGAAACTGGGTCTCACGAAGTTGCGGAGGGCCTCACTAAGGAAAGAGAGAGAGAGAGAGAGAGAGAGAGAGAGAGACAGAGAGAGCTGAGGCTGGCCGCGAACCCGGATCCTCCTGTCTCCGCCTCCCAAAGTACTGGGATTACAAGCGTGCGCCACCACGCCTGGCCGCAAAGGTTTTTTTCTAAAACAATAACCAACCAATAAGTAGTACAATTGGTTAATGGAAAGATCACTATGACTCAGTTTCCTCATTTCCAAAGCAGAAGTAGTATAACTATCTACTACATCATGCTGTTCTATGTATTAGCCCATTTTCTGCTGCTATAACAGAATATCACAGGCTGGATAATTTATGAACATTAGAAGTTTATTTGGCTCACGGTTATGGAGGCTGAGAAGTCCAAGAGCATGGTGCCAGCATCTGGCGAGGGCCTTGTGTCATCCCATGGCAGAAGGACGAGCAAGCACACACAAGACAGAGAGAGGAAATCAGGCCAAACTCGCTTCTATAACTAACCCAGTCCCACGACAGTAGCATGAATCCATTCAGAAGGACAGAGCCCTCATGACCTGCTCACCTCTTAAAAGTCTTACTTCTTTTTTTATTTTTTAGTACTGGGGATTGAACCCAGAGGCATTCTACTTCCAAGCTACACCCCCAGCCCTTTTCATTTTTTTATTTTGAAACAGGGTCTTGCTAAGTTGCTGAAGCTGTCCTTAAACCTGCGATCCTCCTGTCTCAGCCTTCCAAGTACTGGGGATACAGGCGTGCACCACTGTGCCTGGCTAAGGTCCTGCATCTTCCAACTGTTACCATGGCAATTAGATTTCAACATGAGTTGGGGGTGGGGCAGTCGAACCACAGCTTATGACAGCTGAATGGGTTAACACTTATAAAGCAATTAAAATAGTGCCTGGAACAGAGGGAGTGTTTGTGAAATAAATAAAAAC
Source organism: Glis glis (assembly GCA_004027185.1). Lineage (NCBI taxonomy): Eukaryota > Metazoa > Chordata > Mammalia > Rodentia > Gliridae > Glis > Glis glis. The sequence goes on along the minus strand of PVJS01034475.1, from coordinate 4,852 downwards.
TGTAATGGCTAAAGGGAAAACAGTCCAGACGAGAGAAGGAGGGAGCCCTGTGGATGAGAGCAAGTTCACCGTGCAGCAGGCTTTAAGCTGGGTGGACAGAGGAGAGCTGGTTGGACACCCTGTCCTCTCATCCCTCCAGATCTCTAGGGCCTGCGCGCCTGCCTCTCCTTGGCAGGACTCAGTGAGATGCCAAGGAAAGGCAGACTATACCCTGCAGCTGCCCACAGACGAGCCTCTCTGGGCCAGCTGACCCTGGAAGGACGAGAAGTGGGGTCCTGCCCCCTCTGGTCCAGCCAGCCTGAAAGTCTCTGTTTTGTCTTGCAGCAAATGGGATGTGAACGCAGAGGAAGGGCAAATCCTACAGGCGCCACATCACCTCTCCTTCACCAAGATTTGAGACTCGTAGCAATTCTACTACACCTGTGGGTGCAATAACACGGACTCTGAAATACAGACTAGTCTGGAAAATTCAGGATATGTGCTCACCACCGTGACATCATAGAGAGAGAACTCCCCGGTCAGACTATTAATAATTTCCAGAACCATTGCCCGCCCCTCCCCACTTCCTGCAAGGCCTCTGCACTGGGAAACCTACAGCTTGTTCCCCTCGACACCCCCACATCGGCCGGGAGGACACACTCAGGGGAACATGAGCTGCACGGGGATTGGTCAGACCGCACTGGCCTGGCTTGGCTCAGGAAATTCCTTTTGCTTCCAGCTGTCAGTGAACAACACCCTCTCCAGCACAGATGTGCTGAGCTCTTAATAGAGAGTGTAGCGCCCACAGCAACCCCAGAGCTGCCCCAGACCTGCTCCTGCCTTCCCTGGGCAGCCCCCATTGCATCTTACATCAGCTCCCAGGAATGCGCAGCCCACAGTGACCCTCCAAGGGCCTCCAGCAGCCAGCGGCCGCCTCCCCCACTCCAGCATGATTCACTGGACAGACAGGCTGACCAGACCCAGAGATGCAGATGTGAGACGCTGGGGAGATTGGAGGGATGACTGGAGTTGAGCAGCCTTCGGCCAAGCTGGAAGCCGCTTAGAAAAGAGGTCTCTAGGCCTGTGGCCCAGTGGTAGCGGGACACTGAGCTGGACCAAGTCCACTAAACATGCAAAGTCCTAGCGGCTCCCTGGCCAGGGGGAAGCCAGCTTCAGTGGGATCCAACCAGCTATGGAGTATTTCTACTCCAACCGTGCTTCCCAGAACTGGGGAAATCACTGCAGGAGAGGCATGAGGGTCCACTAGATTTTTTTTTTTTTGAGGTACTGGGGATTGAACCCAGGGGCATTTTAACTCCAAGCTACACCCCCACCCCTATTTTTTTTATTCTTTATTTTGAAACAGGGTCTTACTAAGTTGCGAAGGGCCTCACTAAGTAGCTGAGGCTGGCTGCGAACCTGCGATTCTCTTGTCTCAGCCTCCCAAGTACTGGGATTACAAGCGTGCGCCACCACGCCCAGCTCACTAGATCTTTTGTGAGACAGACCTGAGCTAAAACTCCATGAGCCCCCTGGCTAGTGGGTCACGGGGACGTTTTAGATGTTCTGGAGTTAACGTCAGCTCAGAGCCAATGTCCAGTAGTCCCCCAAAGTCCCGAGTATTTCCTTCTCCCGTGCTTAGTCATCCTGGTCAAGGGGAAGGCTGGGAGAAACAGTAACTATTTTTGGCAGGGTCCTGAGGTCCTTCTTCAAAAGGAACCTGGCCTCCCATTTATTCTGCGGTTTGGGGGCCATAAACGGGCTGGAGTCTGGGAATTGATCGCAGGGCTGTGATTTCTGTTGTTGATTCAGGTTAGACGTGTTCACCTGACCTGGAACTTGTCCGCTTATGCAGATCAAGGGAGAATTTAGCAGGCTTTTGTATCCCTTTGATGAGCACCACAGTATCCCAAATTATTTATAGGATGGGGACCCTCGTGCCAACAAGGTCTGGACCCTTTCTGGGGGCTTATGGGGTGGAATTTACCACCATGATCGCCCCAGGGTGCTGCCCCATGTGGTGGGCTGGGGGCTGGGACCAAAGCACCCCCCCCCCAGCCTTGTCTAGGCCATGGCCAGGCAGGACTGGGCCAGACCCATGGAGGGACCTGGCCTGCCCTGCACCCCAGGGAACTGGAGGTAGAGCTGGGGCCTGACTCCAAAGCGGGGAAGAGGTGGTATTGTGAGCAGACACTCTCGGCGAGGGTAGACCCTGTAGCTGGAGACTGTATTTAAGGCCTGCATCTGCCACTTCCTGGTTCCATCCCTTTTCTCCTCCACTCTACAACAGACCTTTCGTCCCTGGTGCTGTTGCTAGAATTAAATGATGAAGAACAGGGCCAGGCACATAGCAAGCACTCAGTATGCAGAAGCCGGTGTTAGTGTAATTACGTGGAAGAGGCAGGACAACCCCACTGCCAGCCGAGTGCGCTCGGCCCTCTGCATCCTCGGCTACATATCCTCTGCAGAGTCAATCAACCTCGATCAAAGACACTTGAATATCAACAAACGTGTCTGTACTGAACATGTACAGACTTTTTTCCTTGTCATTATCCCCTAAACAATACATTACATAATGTAAACAATACATTATGATAACTATTTACACACATCTGCATTGTATTAGATGTTATGAGGCATCTAGAGATGTTTTACAGCATACAGGAGGATATGTGTAGAGTATATACAAATGCTACATCATTTTACATATGGGACTTGGGCATCTGTGAATTTTGGCATGGGGGAGGGGTCCTAGAACCATTCTTCTTGACACGGAGGGACAGCTGTCTACCCTAGCCACAGCTTGTCAGGGTGCTGAAATCCTTTCTATAGACACCCCTCAGGTCAGATGACTCTAAGTCCCATCACAATCTATCTCTTCCCCTGGAAGATACTAACCTTGGGAACCATAACAGCAGTCCTCCCCCATTCCCATGGTCAGGCTGAACTGGATTGGTGGAAGCGAACTGAGTTTACCAGTTTCTTAATTATCCAACAATTGCTGCAAGTTCCAGATTTCTCTAATCATTGCTGTGGGCAAGTAAACATCTCTTCTAAAGTCAGTGCTGTCCTTGCCCTGCCCAGCTGTGTATTGTCCTTGGTACCCTACACGGTCCCCTTCTGGCTGTCAGCGCCTACAGGTGGGATTTCCCCAGGAGGGGAGCACCTTGCAGGTGGCTGTGCTCTAAGCCTTCCTGTCCCCCACTGGACTACAAGCTCCTCAAAGGTAAGGCAGTGCGTGCAGGCTTGCTGGAGGGATGCCACCCTGCCCGCTGTGACAAGCGGCAGACAGCCGATCCCCAGGACTGACTTGTCAGACAAGACAGGGAGGGCGAGAGCCCAGGCAGCCCCCACTGGGGCGGCCACTTACTTGTACGCTTTGACGTTGTACGTCTTCTCTCCGGGGAAGCCAAACATGCCGCAGACCACGTGGGAATTCTTGGCTGTCCAGTGCTTGTCACAGATCTGCTTCCAGGCCCTGCCCTCCTTCACTTCCACGTAGCCCTCTGTCACGGGGGTGCGGTGGCGGAAGGCGGAGAGGATGGGGCGGATCCGGATGTCCTCCACCTGGATATTCAGGTTCTGGGAAGGAGGCAGGGAAGGAGAGGGGTTATGTCCCTGGTGTATCCCCAAAGGGGGCCGAGCGGTGATCACAGGCCAGTGTGTGGCTGGCCTGTCTCTGTCCCAGGCCCTGCAGGGGGCTATGGTGCTCCCAATAAGTTCCAAAGTGCTATGCAAGGAAGGTAGTGCCACTGCAGGGACCGAGGGGGCAGTCAGGGCGACCTGGAGTGATCAGAGAAGACTTGGGGGACCCCAAGAACTCCCCACATCCTACTGAAGAACCCAGAGGGCCACGGGCAATAGTCTTTTTCTTCATAGGCCTCAAAAATCAGAGTACAAAGTAATTTGGATTTTGCATTTTACTTCAAAGTAAAGCACGTGCGTCCCTTAAAGAACCTGTGTGCGTGTGTCTCCCGCCAATCTCAGTGAAACCGGACTTGCAGGCGGATGAGCCACAGGTATCTTGAAGCTAGTGGTTGCCACCTTACAGCTAGCCATATCCCAGGGGGAGCATTCCTCCCTACAACCCCTCAGCGGCCCTAGGGAAGGTGCAGGGCTTGGAGGGAAAGGAGGTGGGGCACCCAGTGTTGAGTATGTCCTGTGCAAGGCCCCAACTGGGGACCAGGGAGGAAGGTAGGGTTAGGGGCAATTATTTGGCTGCGGCAAAGCAAGATTCAGAATGCCCCGAGCTCCTTGGAAAGCCCCCTTCTCTACCTACCCCATTCTTCTTGCTGGGCACTGTGGGGTGGAGGCGGGGGTCAGGGTTGGGAAGGACCCATTTGCAGGACCCTTCAGGCAGTGGAAGAAGGCTGGAGGGGAGTGGAAGGCCCTCTCTCCCTGTGGCATAGGCTCTCCTCCCCCCAGACACTGAGCTGGAATGCTCCTGTGTCACACCTACACTGGGGTGGGGGTCTCCGGAGGCCGGCCTGAAGGAGAGGAATGAGGGGAGGGAGTACTTTGGAGCTGCAGACACATGTATGCTTCTTTAAGGCATCAGTCTCCAAATCCTAAGGAAGCTCCATCCCGGATGTCTCGTTTCCACCCGCCCCCTTCTGCCTCTGCCCCTGCCCCAGTGGTTGCTATCTGCCAGCTCTTGCAACAGTCCCCATCTGAGTCCCTGCCTCCATCCATCTGCCAGCCACCAGAGAGCTCTTTCTTTTCTTTTCTTTTTTTTTTTTTTTTGCGGTACCAGGGATTGAACGCAGGGGCGTTCTACCTCCACGCTACACCCCCGGCCCTATTTTTTTTATGCTTTATTTTTGAAACCGGGTCTCACAAAGTTGCAGAGGGCCTCGCTAGGTAGAGAGAGAGA
>PVJS01034474.1:0-21563 GCA_004027185.1 Glis glis | reverse complement strand
TCAACACCCCTCTTTCAACAATGGATAGATCAACTAGATAGATAATTAACAAAAACATACAGGATTTTAGTTGCATTTTGTGCCATATGGACCTAATAGACTATATAGAACTTTTCATTCAACAGTAGCAAAATATACATTCTTCTCTAATAGACCATATGTAAGGCTACAAAACTGGTCTTAACAAATTCAGGAAGACTGAACTACTACCTTATATTGTTCCCAACCTCAATGGTATGAAACTAACAATCAAAAACAGGAGGAGCCTTGGAAAATTCACAGATATGTGAAAATTAAACAACATGCTCCTTAACAACCAATGGATCAAAGATGAAATCAAAAGGAAATTGAAAAATATCTCGAGGCAAATTTCAAGGGAAACATGACATACCAAACTTTATGAAATTCAGTGAAAACACTTCTAAAAGAGAAGTTTATAGCAATAAATGACTCCATTAAGAGAGAAAAATACCATGTAAACAGCTTAATATTACACCTTGAGGAGCTAGTAAAAGAAGAATAAACTAAACTCAAAGTTAGTAGAGAGAAGGAAATAAAAAAGATCAGAACAGAAACTGAGATACCAGAAAAAAATAAAACCAAGAGTTGATTCTTTAGAAAAATAAACAAAATTGACAGATCTGAGCCAGATGTGGTAGCTCACATCTGTAATCCCAATACTTAGAAGACAGGGTCATCGCAGGTTTGAGGCCAGCATCTGCAACTTAGACAGACTCTCAGCAACTTAGCGAGACCCTGTTTCAAAATAAAAAGGGCTGGGAATGTATCTCAAAGGTAGAATGCCCCTGGGTTCAATCCTCAGTACCAAAAAAAAAACCCACACCCACAAATTAGCATATCTGTATGATGAACAAGTCTAGAAATCAAATATACAACATAAGGATTATGGTCAATAAGATTATACTGCATTAAAGATTTTTGTTAAATAAGTAGATTTTAGCTGCTTTTGTCAAAAAATGTAATTATGTGAAATGATAGACATATTAACTTGCTTCACTACAGCAACCATTTTTACTGTGTCTATGTCTCCTACGACATGGTGTAAACCACAAATATGCACAGTGAAATTTATATTTAAAAATCATTAAAATTTTCAAAATCTATAGAGTCACTCAAAAATTCTAAAAGGAGGCTATGAGCCTCCCATGAATCACATTCTCCCAAACACTCCTCCACTAACAAGGTCATGAACACAAGAAGCCACTCAGAATTATGTGCAGAACTTTAAAAACAAATGAATGTCTAAGCCCCACCCTCAGGAGATCTGACTCAGAGTCTACCAATTTCAGAGGGCTTTTTGATTCGGTTACCTACATTCAGAAAGTGTAACAAAGACACACTTGGCTACAGATGTGTTTGTACATTGCTAATCACATGATTAAACTTATCAAATGTTCCATTAAAGAAGAATAATGGGGGCTGGAGATGTAGCTCAATGGTAAAGCACTTGCCTATCATGCGCTAGACCCTGGTTTGATTCCCTAGAGCTGACTAATAAAAGAACAATAAATGAACATTCATGAAGAATTAAAGTGCAAACATTTGGCCTTCTTGCATAGGGTGCTGGTGACTAAATTGATGCTTTGTTTGCATGAATGTCAAAAGCCTTTAAGTTACTGAGACTGTGTTATCACATATATAAGTGGCAGATTTTGCACTAGTCATGATAGAAATGAATGACTAAAATCTAAATGGACTTTTATGGTTACTCTTAGCTTTTGCTATTTTTCAAAACTTAGTGCCTATTATTAAAGTTATTCATAAAAATATAATTAATTCCAAACTCAGTAGCCTCTCTCTCTCTCTCTCTCTTTCTCTCTCTCTTTCTCTCTCAATCTCTCTCTCTCAATCTCTCTCTTCCCTCCCTCCCTCCTCTCTCCCCCACCTTCTCTTTTTGCCCATTACCCTAACCCCAACCCAGAAAGAAATTCCATTTTGTCTGTATGGTGTTGAGGGCTCTCTGAACTATTTTGTTTTCTGTGCTATAATTCTCAAGTTGCTTCCAACGTGTGTGATATTAACAAACTCTAATTGGTTGTGTAACTGAAGCCGACAGCCCATACAGTACTAAGCCACTTCTCCACCACCTATTTTCTGTATGCAAATCAGACAGAAACAAATGTTTGGCCCCAGCTGGGCAAAATGTCCCATTTAGAATTCTTTTCCTCTTCTTTGTTCTTTGATGTTCTGCAAATGAGCTTTAGAACTCTGCTCTTCACACAATTCAATTTTACAGACCCATTATCTGAGATATAATGTGGAGGTTAAATATATCAGGGCAGCCATTATGTGAAAATAATTAACAGTAATGAATAATGCACTAATTCCACTGATGAGAGATGGTTATATGTGTAATGAAGTGTTGGGGCAGCCCTGACAAATGAAATTAAAATATTTAAACACTGTTTTATGATATTACTTTGCTCATATAATTTCCTTTACCTACAATGAGCCACTTGGATTATCGTCATTATCTTGACAGCTCTGAAGGATGAAATACTGCGGGTTAATGTGACAGCGATTAGTCAGAGGGAAAATCCATCACCCTTGGCAGAACAGGCTGAAGCAGAAAAGGCCTCCACACTGTCCTGTTTCCCAGCCGAGAAGAATGATACTATCAACATCACTTCAATATTAAATGGGTAGAATTATCTTGTCACTCACTCACAGCCTCTGAAGAACTACCTATTTGTACCTGCAAAGGAAAGGTCAGCCTTTCTTAATCACCCATAAAAATATGTTGATGGATTCTTTATATCAATAAAAGTGACAGGCAGAGAGAGAGGAGAGAGGCGTGACAATTTAAAAGCAAAAAGTTTCTCTCTCTCAAGTCCTTGTAGTTTTTTTCCCCATAATTTCTGCTCCAATTAAAATTGATTTCAGGGTCCGGCCTATGAAAACATGGTGTGAGCTTGTTCTCCTTACTTGGCGGTTACAGCATGACTCCTCATTTGAAAACAGACTCTACGTTTTTGAACTTTACTCCATGAATATTCTTAGGAGCAATTACTCCTGCATTTCAGAGAGTTAGTAAGTTTGAATTTTAAAATCCTGGTGATGTGATAATCTATCTGTTCATTAAAGTTGATTGTAAAATTTACTCTAACATATATGGTTGGAGAGCACGTCACTGACAACATGAGTGGGAACCATGACATCACCAGTGTCCATTCATATTGCCACGCGTCAGTTTATAAACTGATTATAGGGCTCTGGCTCCGAAAATCCTTTAACTATATACATCTTCTTCAAACCTTAAATTTCTAGATTGCCTTTATTTTTCTTTGGGGGTCAAAATAATTGTGAATGAATGGATAAATTGCTGCAATTATAATAGCTTTCCAGAGAATTATGATCCCGTATTCTCCTTTCCTTTGATTACAAGATAACGTTCTTTGATTCTGCTTCTAAGAGAGTTAAAATAATGGACACGTTCATTTAAAGAATAGGCTTAAAGACTATTCCACTTTCCCTTAACTAATTCCAATATAATGGAAATCTTCCTCTTCAACAATGTATCATTATTTAAAGTGCAAAAAACAGCGTGTTTCATTTGCTAATACGTAATGTTGAATTTAAAAGTCTTGTTTCTTTTGTTTCAAGCCAGAATCCATTTCCTGAATAACAAAGTCTGCTTTGCTGGTAAACCTTTCTCACCTAGCCCTGCTGACACTGGGACCCAACAGCACATTAAGGAGTCGTACATTCATAAACAATCCTCAAAATATAAAATGTGGCTATCTCCTCTACTACACTGATAGAGCAAGAGTAAGGTCATCCTTAACATTAAGAAGATAAATAAGCAAATACTAAGCAAGTCTCACTTAGGGACTGAAATGCTCATTATTTTCTGGGCAGGCAATCAAAGCATTTGGAGAGCCAAAAGCATGATATAATAAAACTCTTGTTTTATTATATGGATACTGGGAAATAAGATAATACCTATGTAAAAGCTAAGATTATTTTTACAACACTAGTATGTTCATAACTGACTCTGCAGTTCAATCAAAATAGCAAGGCCCATTATGTAAGGGGTGATGTTATAGCTGCTTGATAGATTTATGAATATATCTAATCTAATTTGTGACATCATTTTTGAATGCTAATTCATTACCAGCTCCTACTGCTACCTCAGCAATCCTCAAGGAAAAGCCAAAAATGTGCAGCACCCAAAAACAATCTATGTTTGCAAACCTGTAAAGTGTATGATATCACGTATAATGTATGACTCTAGATCCCACTAGGAAATAACCCTTGAAAATAATCTCTCCCTTTCCCGTACTCCTTGCATTTGTTTTGAAAAAAATTACAATTTGCTTCAATTATCTGACAATGAAGTGCCTCGGCAATAAATCTAACATTAAAAAATCATTTCCAGCAAATTACTCCAATAAAATCAATGAAGGTCAGCCTCAGCTGTAGCAACAAATAAATGACATGCTATTGACAGGCTAGATGGACTTAATTGTCATTTATAAAGGTTAAGGGGATAAATAATCTAATAGAAAGCAGATGTTTACTAAACAAAAATGGAAGCAAGTGAGATAAATCCAGAAGGGTAAGTTAGACATGAACAACCTCAGCTTTATCCTGGCCTAGTCCCAAAGCAGAAATACGAGTTATTCTAGTTCCTGGAAGCACACATATGCGATTAGGTCAATATTTATCTGCTTCAGGCTGCTTTGTGATCTTTCTACCTTTTATATATTGAATTCATGAAACAGATTTTCTGCTAATAGAAAAGGAAGAATTGATAAAATCGAACAACAGTAGCCAGGTTAAAAGCAGTTTGACCCATTTCAAAATTCCAGTAGCTGCATCTTTGAGAATAGCAAACACTAAGAGAAAAAAAAAATCACCACTTCTCTGAAATGAAAGTAACTCTCTAATGTGACAGAGTTCTTTACTAACTATAAACTTAAATTCTAAACATTAGTATTTGGTTTAAAATTCACACTTGCATGCAAACCCAATGAAACACATCAGAACGAACCTAGAAGACTTTTCCTAGGTAAATGTTTTCCTTGTCCCCCTATAAATTTTAGTAATGTTTGCATTGTCTATGCATATTTCTCAAAATAGAATCCAAAATTTGCTTTACCTGGGAATGTCCAGGGTCCCTCCTCTGAACCACAAATGGGCTCTCAATGATTGCTTTTATCTTAAAAAAGGAACATTTTTGGAGAGATCCGGTTATTCAGGAAACCATTGCTTCATAGCATCTTCAAGAGGGAAAAGAATCATAGGTCATTGAACCTGACCTCTTCGTATTACAGAGGAAGAATCAGAACCAGATGAATAAGAGAACCTTTTCCTGATGGTCCTCAGATGTGTCTAGGTAAGAGCTAGTCCCCTCATCATCCAACTCCCAGGGCAGTGACCTTACCACAGCCTCTTGGGAAAGGAAGTAGCTCCCAGTAGGCAAAATTCCTGCTTCAAACTATAGGACCAGCTGTTTTCAAATATACCCACAATTATTCTCTGCAATGATTTAGAGAGTAAGGATCAAGTTACTCAAATGAGAAACCTTTCCTCTCCTCCACAGAGCAATACAAAAAACTCCAGAAATTACTTCTCATACGGATGCCCAGCCACACCCCACCCTAGTCTTACGAAAAGAAAAAAAAGGAAGGAAGGAAATCTCAATTAATTTTAGTCTTTAAATTTGACCTAGATGCTTTAAATCCTCTGGAGAAAATAAGTAAAATGTCCCCACAGCAACACAATGAATGTGAATTTTATGTCTATTTCAATACTATCTGACGCCGGGCGTGGCGGCGCACGCTTGTAATCCCAGTACCTTGGGAGGCGGAGACCGGAGGATCCGGGTTCGCGGCCAGCCTCAGCTCTCTCTCTCTCTCTCTTTCTCTCTCTCTCTCTCTCCTTAGCAAGGCCCTCCGTAACTTCGTGAGACCCGGTTTCAAAATAAAGTATAAAAAATAGGGCCGGGGACGTAGCGCAGAGGTAGAACGCCCCTGCGTTCAATCCCCGGTACCACAAAAAAAAAAAAAAGAATACTATCTGAAAATTATTTACTTTTGTCTTAGGAAACGTTTAGATTAGGGCATTTCTTAGAGAAAAACTTAAAGAAAATTTTGAACTTCATCTAAAAATATATATAAAAATGGAGGAATGACATAATGATCTAACTTAATTTGAACAACATGGGTTGAATATTTTGTATTCTTTTAATAACTCTACTCAACATAAACTGAACTCACTAACATTTTCCCAATTGCCAATAAAAAGAGATGTGTTCTAAGTTTAAGTATTAGTTCCTAGTCTACACTCTTTTGCTATTAGACCCCATTTCATGTACTATTTCATTTATAAGCACAGTGTTAAAATACAACCACCAAAAAATGCTTTTATGCACTAAAGGCATAATTTCTAACAGTCAGCGGGGACTAACTATTCAATATTAGAGTTGGGGACCACTCAGGCAAATTTCTGGTGAAGCAAGGGCTTGTGAAGAGAACCCCACCCTACAAATATGCCTAAGGAGCTCTTTCTTGGAGACAGCCAAAGTGGCAATGGGAATTTGTTCTTAAAATGAGCGCTACATTATGAATTTTTAATACCCCCAAAGTAATCCATCTTCCTCATATGTGGAAGACTTAAGTTCTGGAAGCTAAGGCTCGAGGGAGCTGAAGATAATTTCTGACTCTCAGAAGCCCTATTAGTACCATCTATAAAGTAGAAATAAAAATGATTTTTTTTAGATTTTCTTATCCCAGCTGGATTTTAAGACTGGTAAGTCTAGGTTTAGCACTCCCAACATATAGGTACTAAAGAAATATGAAAAGGTTTGGACAGGTTCCAGGAATAGTCACAAACGGGTTAGCTGCTCCCACTTCACAGCTCTCTCTACTTCCAGACACAACCGCCATGAGAACCTCCTTATGAACTAAGAGGATTTGCCAACTGCAATTCAACCATGAAGTCACCAAGAAGATGTTCAAAACTACAGTGTGAGCAGTGATTCTCTCCCAAGATACACCATCACCTTTTTTTTATTTGTACCATGATGGCTTCAATACCAACCTACTGGAAACGTAATCACCACCTTCCACCAAATAAGTGTCTTCTGGCAAATTCTCCTTTTCTCCTAGGAATGTAATCATCCTCACTTCAATTTCTCCAGCCTTCTCTCTTCCCCTAAGAAATGACATACCAACTCATATGAAGTGTTGCATGATCAGCAGCACATTTCTCTTTATTTGTACTTTTTTAAATACTTTTATTGGTGCATTATAATTACACATCATAGTAAAGTTCAAAATGATATAGACATACATGCACACGGCAGTTGGTGTGTTTCTCTCCAGATTCTACTCCACTACCCACCCCTACTTGTACATTTTAATGATATTGATAGTGATAACTTCATATATGGACATAGCATTATTTGAGCTATTTTCTTCATCAGCTCTCTTTTTTTCCCTCTTACCTCCCTCCCCCGATCCCCTTCTATTATTCTACTGGTCTCTCTTCTCGTTTATCTGAAGTCCCTTTTGTTTTCTATTTTCTCTCTAGCTTCCACTTATGAGAGAAAACATGATCCTTGACTTTCTGTGACTGGCTGATCTCAACATAATATTCACTAGTTCCATTCATTTTTCTGCAAATTATATAATTGTGTTCTTCTTCATGGCTAAGTAAAATTCCATAGTGTGTGTATTACATTTTTGTTATCCATTCGTTTATTGATAGATACCTAGATTGATTCCATAATTTGACTATTGTGAATTGTGCTGCTATAAATGCAGATATGCATGTATCACTATAGGATTCTGACTTTAATTCTTTTGGAAAGATACTGAGTAGTGGTATAGCCAGGTGGTATGGTGGTTCCATTCCTAGTCTTTTGAGGAACTTCCATACTGATCTCCATAGTGGTTGTACTAATTTGCAGTCCCACCTACAGTGAATAAGAGTTCCTATTTCCCTACATCCTTGCCAGCATTTATTATTGTTTGTAGTCCTGATGATTGTCACTCCAACTGGAGTTAGATGGAATCTCAGAGTAGTTTTGATTTGCATTTCCCTGACTGCTAATGATGTTGAACATTTATATATTTATTGGCCATTTGTATTTCTTCTTTTGAGAAGTGTCTATTCAGTTCAATTGCCTGTTTTTTGATTGGGTTATTTGGTCTTTATTGTTAAGTTTTTTAAGTTCATTATATATTTTAGATATTAGTCCTCTACCAGAGGAGTAATAGCTGGCAAAGATTTTCTCCCATTCTGTAGGCTCTCTCCTCAAACTCTTCATTTGTATTTCTAACCCACCAATGTGACTCCACCCTCATTATTTCACAAAGAAACAATATCCCAAGAGATCAGCCTCTAATCTTCTCTCCACCCACCCAGTCTGCCCTGCACATGTCTACAGGATCTGATCTTAACACAGAACACAAACACTTCATTTTCTTCTTAAATATCTCTCTTGGGTGAGTGAGAAGCACTGTAAGAAAAGAGCTGCTCAGAGCCATGGGGCTCAAAGGAGGTAGAAAGTAGTGGTGAGTTTGCATTTGAGAATGAAGGCTAAGCAGCTTTGGGAAGGTGAAGATGGAAGGAAATGGCATTTTCTATGTAGGAAACTGGACACAAGTGCTGTAGTGAACAGCAAAGTGTATGTGAAGAACAATGGTTTTCCTATGAATTCCCTAACACTCGCTCTCTCTTGTGCATGGAGTTAACCATATGTATAGCCATATTAATAATTATGTGTGTAGATATTGTATTTTACATAGTTGTCTTCATTCTGTAAAAGAAATATTATTATCTCCATTTAATAGATGAGAAGGCAAATGACTTAGCCAAGGCCACACATTTATTAAGTTAGAGAGGTGGCATTTGAATATAAGCCTGTGTTGTTCAAAAAGGCTGTGCTTTTTCCATTACACCTGGGTCACACATTACTGATCATGCAAAGATAAACGAAATACAATCCTTACATCTAAATATGTCTTTGTCTCGGTGGAGGAGAGAGCAATGCTCCACATTTATTACCCACAGCCTTGTCTCCATCATCTTCCTTTAAGCACTCATCCCATCTGGGTGATAATAAAACTATCCTAACTCATCTGCTTACTACAGCTCTGATTCTGAAAGCTGCCATCAGAGGCATCTTTCTAAAACACAAATAAAAATATGAATCTTCCCTGCTTAAATGCCTTGAAGGACTCTCCCCCTGTGAGATAAAGTCCAAATCTCACAGCCTTGTGTATGAGCCCGGTCTAAGCTACCTTTCCAGGACTGCATCTTCCACAGGTGGCAACACCTCACCCAGAATGAGCTGCTTCCAGTTCCCCGCCTGTGTCCACAGTACTGTTCGCCCTTCCTCCGTGTTCTTTTGCCTTCATGCTCTCCTTAAGAACTCGTTATTTCTCAGAGTAAAGTCCAAATACCATTTCCTCTGAGAAGCTTCTCTGACTCTGCTCACACACTACTCCGCACATATATGTTCGTGTAGCATAATTATTAGTGAATTTTATTCATTCACACTGGATCATAGAGTCTCTGGACAAACAACATAGAACCAAATGCCAGACCCATAACAGAACCTAAAAAAGTGTTGGATTTGTTCATAAAAACAATGATACTTTAATCAGTGGATACTAAAACTGAAGAGTAAGAAATTTAGCAGCATAAATACAAGACAGAGAATATGCTATTATATGCAGTTGCACAGTCTAGAACTATAGCCCAGGCTAATAAAATAAAGTCTTGGCTTCTGTAGGATTTACTATTCTGTTCTGAATAAAATTAACATTTAGCTGATCAGACTCACCTGCAACCCAGGTAACTCCCTATAGATTCCCAAAGTCACCACCCGGGTAGTGGGGCACTGGAATGATCCGGGTGCGGGGGTGGGGAGAGCTGGTAGTAGCCTTGGGTACAATTAGGGGGCATCAAATAAAAATAAGGTGGCAGTGGAAGCACCCAGGAGGGTGCTGAGTGATTTTTTTTTCTGAAAAGGGCGTGTTAAGCCAATAAGTTTGGGGATCTATGCTGAGTCTCAATCATAGTTGGATGGTCTTTTTTTTACTTGGTATTATATGCAGATAAGATGAACACACTTCTTAGCAACAATTGCAGTCATCTTTCTACCAAGTGTTTCCACCAAGTGTTTTAGCACTGTTTGATGCTTATACGTCACTTATGATGTATATATAGAACACCAAGCACATGCGGTGCCAGTTTTCTATTCATCCTCACAAGGGACCGTTGATGACCCTTAGCCAGTGTTAGTTCCATATGGATGCTCTCCTGTCAGAACTAAACTGCTTCTTGCCTCTTGCTGGTCAACACTGGAATATTTGCTCTTTGCCCCCCTTTTAGTGACTACAGGAATTTCCTGGCTTCTGCTATGGCACTGGTTCAAAGCGATGTCATTAAGCACTCAGTCTTAATGACAATCAAATGACTTAATATCAATGACTTAATATCAATCAAATTCCAACAAAAGATTTCTTCTCTCCAATAAATTTTGATTTTCTCCCATTTGGTCTGCAAAGTGACAGCCCCACCTTTCCTAGGTCTGGAGAACAGGCTTTTGGTGCCTCAACTACCTGGCCACCTTGGTAAACCCTGTGGGCCGGCCTGCACTCTCCCAGTCACCAGGAACATCCCTTCTTTCAGCAACAGGAGGACCCCAGACCACGTTTGAAGAAAAGAATAAATTCCTGCTTAGGATCTGAGCTGAAATCCTTGGCATTGGATCTCTGGTGATGGTTCCTTCAGAAGAACTGCAGCTAGCTGCCTGACATCTTTTTGACAAAGCCAATTCATGCCTAATATTGGCAGGCTATACAATCACAACTTACAAAGAAAGACCCGGGCAGCAGTTCTATAAACTCCTAAATACGAGTATTCTTGCAAAACTGTGCAAATTTCTAACCTGATTTTTGAATAGTGCGGGGTAGAACAACTTTGTAGTAAGCACTGTGTTCATATATAGGGCATTTTCTGATGTGCAAGGTGCAGAAAATATGAGATATTTCAAGGAAAATGCTGCACCCTGGACTTTTTCTGGAGAAGGGAAGACTGAGTCACAACTCTATAACTGTCTATAAAAATCCTAGAGAGGATTGTCATGGAACTTGTACTCTGGGGTCAAAACAAGTAAAACAGGACATAACTCTGAATCTCATTCAAGCCATGAATTTTGTTCTCCTTTTTTAAAAATTTTTATTGCTGCATTATAATTGTACATGATAGTGATATTCGTAGTGATATACTCATATATGCACATAGCATTATTTGGGCTGTTTCCTTCCCTGTGCCTCCCCTTTCCTTACCCTCCTCCCTTTCCTGGTCCTCTTCTACTACTCTACTTTCTCTCCTAATTTCCATAAAATGCCTTTTCTTTCCATTTTTCCCTCTAGCATCCACATATGAGAGAAAACATGCAGCCCTTGGTTTTCTGAGTCTCCAGCCATGAATTTTTTAATATTAACAATTACATAGGCACAGGGAACACACCAGCTGTGAGCACAGTGTGGCCATACAGAGGCCATTCCTGTTCCCACTGTTCTCACATCCAGGATTCTTCAGCAAAGCCTGGCCGGCTGATTGGAAATCTGAGCCAATTGAAAGAGATGGTTGTCAGACAGACACAATTGCTCATCACCATAATCAGGTTTCTGGGAAGGAGAAATTTGTTCCACATAGATTTAAATGGCCAGGCATGCTCCTCAAAGGCAAACGGTATTGACTGCATTCTCTCCACACCACCACCACTTGATTGGATGTTGTGGCTCTGGAGCATTCTTGGTGTAATTTAATAACTCTTTATATTTAAAATAGTAGAGAAAAATACATAATCAATAAACACATCCAATAGGTATACAGACAAGAATTAGAGAATAAATTTAACTTTAATTGATATTTGGAAAAAATTTCAGTTTATCTTACCGAATTATTTCATCCAATGTCCTGTGTTTTTTCAGAAACTCTTTATAATATTTGATTAAAAGTCTATGGGATCCAAGTTGGGCATGGTGGAGCATGCCTGTAATCCTAGTACGTGGGAAGCTGAGATAGGAGGATCACAGGCTTGAGACCAGCCTCAGCAAGTTAGCACAGCTCTCAGCAACCTAGTGAGACCATGAATCAAAACAAAACAAAAAATTTTAAAAAGGGTTTGGGGTGTAACTCAGAGGTAGAATGACCCTGGGTTTAACCCCCAGTATCACACACACACACACACACACACACACACACACACACACACACACACAAATAAATAAATAAATAAATAAATAAGTCTATGGAGTCCAGAGTCACTCTATCCAGTGTCAGGTGAAAAGGGGAGTCAGAATTGCTAATCAATTTTTCCCACTTCTTACACCAATTCACAAATAATTAAGAAGATAAAAAGAAAAAGAGTAATAATGCATTTGAGAAGCAAAATAAGCACACAGAAACATATTCAATAATGAAGTTGGCATTTCTCATATATGGTGTTTAAGGATACATTTGGCCCAACTGAAAAAAAAAAGCTAAAATAAGGAGAGGCATTTGATGATCTCACCCAAGAAGTCAGGAGGTGAGCGGTTCCAGAATTGCCTCCAGAGCTCACTGAGGTCAGGAAGCCTGTGACACCATGGTCCTTATAGTAATAATGAGGTTACTTCTGCTCTAAGCATCCCAGACTCAGAGGGCAGTGATCTGAGAACGAAAACTTGGGATGTCAATATTTGATATTGCTTTACAAATATAATTGAAATTCTATTAGCAAGAAGGAAAGGGGGATGAGTATTATACAGAAGAACTCACAAGGATAGGGATGTTCCACCTTCTAAGAGTCTTCTAGCAAACCTATATTTGAAATCAATAAACTCCTCGTGTCTGACACTACAACCCCCCAATCCACATGGCTCTTTGAACCATAACAGACTCTCCCAATCCCTCAATCTAGCTCCCTCTGTCTAGAAGAAAAAGAAGAGATAAACTCTCAATGGGAACTTTTTCTACGTCAAAAATAATGCTAGGAAGCAGTGGAAAGTTCAAAGTAAGCAACAGGATCATTTGATCATAGGGAAGGCTGTGAATTGATAATTCACTGAAGTGATAATACAGCTTTACTAAGATTATAAAGTTAACTGAAGGGAAAACTGGTCACAGGGCCAAAATAGCTAGAATTGTACTCCCTGCTCACACATCTATTGCAGGAGTCACACATCCCTACTCATGCTTTATCAACTCAAGCATCAACAATTAAGATTTTCAACATTTTGAAATGGTAAATACAGATCTATCCCCACTAATAATTTTGTATTTTTTCCTGGAGTTATAAAACTGTCAGATAACATTTGTTTACTATGGACATTTCCAGCAAGGAAAATATTGAGAACATATGCTTTAGAGTTTAATGCCCAGAAAATCACTTTAAAAACACCGTACATATATTTTTGACATCTAAAAATATATGAAGACCTCAGTTTACAGAGCATCTTCAAACAAAATAGCTTTATCTTTGAAAAATGCAAGCCAGATTTCTAGAAAAATGTAATCAGAAGTACAAATATTAAAGAAGATGACAATATTGCTAAAAGGGAGCGAAACAACAAATTGATACTACTTTGAAGAGGCTGGAGAAAAGGTCCGTCATTGACATGATTCTAACCAATGGTAAAGCGTAGATACTGCACTTAAAAAATGCCTACTTTGGTAGTTAAGAAAACATAACCTTCTAAAAAATAAATTCTCTCTTCATATCAGTTTTTTTTTCTTTTTTGGTAGTGCTGGGGGTGGAACCCAAGGGCATTCTACCTCCAAGCTACACACCCAGCCCTATTTTATTCTTTTATTTTGAAACAGGGTCTCACTAAGTTGCGAAGGGCCTCATTAAATTGCTGGGGCTGGCTGTGAACCTGCAATCCTCCTGTCTCAGCCTCCCAAGTACTGGGATTACAGGTGTGCACCACCACACCTGGCTGTATCAGTTTTTTTGTGCTTTTGTTTGTTTGTTTTTGAATTTAGAGCTCACCAGTCATCTCTTTGAAGCAGGTTTAGGACTGTACTAGTGGGGAAATATGGCATCAATCAAAAGCACGGACTCTGGATTCAGGGAGAACAGGATTTGAGTGCCTGCTTTACCATTTACTAGCTGTTTGACCTAGAGCCCATTACTTAAGTATTCTGAGCTACTTTCTTTTAATTGAAAAGTAAAAATGAATAAAATAACTATTCTTGAAATATTGTAAGGATTTAATTTGTTAGTACACAGAAGTATGCTCAACGATGAAATTAGAATTTCTCACATACGGTGTGTTTAAGGATACATTTGTCCCAACAGAAAGAAAGAAAGAAAAGAAAGAAAGAAAGAAAGAAAGAAAGAAAGAAAGAAAGAAAGAAAGAGGGAGGGAGGGAGGGAGGGAGGGAGGGAGGGAGGAAGGAAGGAAGGAAGGAAGGAAGGAAGGAAGGAAGGAAGGAAGGAAGGGAGAGAGGCATTTGATTATCCCACCCAAGAAGCCTGCAGGTTAGTGGTTCCAAAATTGCCTCAAGAGTTCAGCAAAGTCAGGAAGGCAAGAGAGACAGCCAGGCTGCTTTCAGTGAGCCTAGACTAGATTTTTCAATCCCCAACCCACAGAGAGATGAGTGAGCCCAACTGAACATCGCCTGGATTCTCCAAACCACATTACACAGAAATAAATGATTATTGTTTTAAACCACTGAGTGATGGAGCAGTATTTTAAGCAGCATTTTCTCTGGCAATAATTAACTTATATGCCACATTTTTGCTATTGTACTTGCAGAGTTGCCATGGGCACATTCATCCATTCATTCAATGTATTTAAGACATATTTCTCAATCACTTACCATCTAGAAGGACGACTATACTACACATAGAACTAGTGGTCTTTAAAAAGTACAATCTTCTGGGTGGGATGCTGAGGGAAACACATCAAGTGACATGTGCATGAATTAATATATCTCTTTGAATCTCACTATGACATATAATTGCAATGAACCAATAAAAGTGTTTTAAAAAATACAATCCTGAGTATAACCATGTAGTTAGGATCACTGGCCTCAGTTGGAAAACAGATTCTCCAAATGGTCCCTGTAGGCAAATACATTGCTGAGGATTTCAATACCAATTAAAAGACAAGAAAACAAATATGAAAGCACAGCATATACCTTTCGTCTTCCATCACAGAACATAATATAATGGCAAATTTCTCTCAGTTAGGCCCTTTGTACCCCCAAAGACAGTAAATAGTTTTTGCCTCCAAAGTGCATTTGAAGAGGGTAGTTGTTCTGAGTGAACAAAACAAACAATTTTAGCAAATCGCCAAAGAAAGGTGAATTGTTGATTTTTAAGTCTGAAATCAGAAATAAATTCAGAAATAAATAAATCACAGGTATCTTGCTTGTTTTTTAATATATTCTTAGTAAAATATTTTGCATAATCTTTTTTCAAGTAATTATTTAATTCTAATGTTGGCATCATGGCAGATTAGTGGGCATCCCTCTCTAGCAATATACCATAAATGCAATACAATTCCACCTGCTGGATTAAAGATAGTAGAAATCATGTTTAAATACATAGCCAAGCTGAAAAAAGAAGTAAGTCCTGCAGATAGTAAGGCTTTGCAGGAATGAAGAGGGGACTCAAAGCTCAGGCAGCAATGCCCTTGAAAGCTCAGCCACCTAGATGCATTTAAAAACCAGGTATGATCCTAGGAGTTGTGGGATTGCGTTTTTAATGCCAATTCAGGAACAAGCAATGTGTTCTTGGAAGAGAAGTTGATATGAAGACCTTTTCATAAATCCAGATAGTTTAAGGCCCACCCAAGTTAGTGAAAAGAACTAGGAAAACTCTACCTTCTAGATTGCAGACAGAGTAAAGAAGATTGCTACATATCCTTTTATCTCTGGGCAGGAAAAACCTTGTACCTTGCACTGATGTACAGGGCTAAGCTTATACCATCATTATGCTTTAAGGAACAAGCTAAGAGACAGAAATCTCTAAGAGCTAAGCAAAAATTTGCGATTGTCTCATAGGAAAAACATGTTTAACCCAAGGCACACTGAACTTTACAAAAAAAGAAAAAAGAGGGGAAACTGACTGTTGAATATGAACTCACAATAAAAAAAAACAAGGAAACAAACCACTATGAGGGAGAATCAGCAGATGTAACAAATGAGAAGTGGCACTACAACTAGAAAGAAAAAAATGAAGAGTATGCTTAAAGTAAGTATACAACAAAGAGAATCATGATGAAATATAACCCCCAGAATGAACTAGAAATAGCCACATGAGCTAATGGGGCAGGAGGATATTACGCATAAAAAAATCAAGAAAGAAATTATACTGATAGAATCCAAAAGATGCCAAGATAATATCTTCAAATAGTTAATCATTAGCGATGGGGGAAATGCAAATCAAAACATCATTAGCAATCTGGGAAATGCAAATCAAAACAACACTGAGATTCCATTTAACCCCAATTAGAATGGCAATCATCAAGAATACAAAAAACAATTACTGCTGGCGAAGATGTGGAACATCTTATACACTGTTGGTAGGATTGCAAATTAGTACAACCACTCTGGAGATCAGTGTGGAGGTTCCTTAAAAAACTAGGAATGGAGCCACCATATGATTCAGCGATACCACTTTTGGGGATCTTCCCAAAGGAATTGAAATAAGATTACTATAGGGTTACATGCATTTCCTTATTTATAGTAGCTCAATTCATGAAAGTCAAACTGTGGAACCAGTCTTGGTGTCCATCAACAGATTAATGGATTACAAAATATGACATATACACACATTGGAATTCTACTCAGCCATGAAGAAAAAAAGGAGCATAATCATGTCAATTGCAGGAAAATGGATGGAACTCAAGAATATTATGCTTAGTGAGACTAGCCAGTCACAGAACGTGAAGGGCCATATGTTTTCACTCATATGTGGAAGCTAGAGAGAAACTGGGAAACAAAGCGGACCTTAGATAAATGAGGGGAGACACTAGTGGCGTGGGGGAGGGGGATTCTTTCTCCTCTAGGTGGGGAAGATAAAGGGAGATCTGATGACTTTATCCATACATGAAGTTATTTGTATCCATGTAAAGACTATCTATTTTTGGGATGGGGGACCAGAGGGAAACACACAATGAATGCTGCATGAATGTGTGTATTTGTCACTCTGAACTTCACTATGATGTATAATTACAATGCACCAATAAACAAAAGGAAAGAAATTATATTGATAGAATCCAAATGATGTTAAAATAATATTTTCAAATAGTTAATGAAATTAACTGTCAAATAATTCTATGACAGCAAAACTATAATAGTTACACTAAATGTAAATGGATTAAACTTGAATTCCAAATTGAAAGATAGACTACTCGGAATAGAATACATTTTTTAAAAATCACAACTCAGATCTATTTACAATAGAAATGCCAACATGCAATGAAAAAAACATATTGAATATAAGAAAATAAAATATGTGCATGTAATATAAAACTAACAAAAATGAAACTGGCTGGAAATATTTTTAACTTCTATTTTAGATTTACTTTTCAAATGACATATAATATTTGTCCTTATTTATGGGGTAGGGTACAATATTATAATTTGATACATATATAATGTATAACAACCAAATCAGGGTAATTCCTATTTTTAACACCTCAAATATTATGGTTATTATGTATGAAGAACCTTCAGTTAATTATTGTAAAATATAATTACCCTACTGCACTATAGAACATTAGAACCACTTCCTCTCCTCTAAATGTATTTTGTGCCCATTATCTACCTTGTCTCTATTCACTTTCCTCCCTACCCTTACTGGCCTCTAGTGACCTCTATTCTACTCTCTACTTCTACATGATCAACTTTTTTAGCTTACACAAATGAGTGAGAATATGTGGCTTTTGTCTTTCTATGCCTGGATTATTTCACTTAATGTCCTTCAGATCCATTCATGTTACCACAAATGACAAAATTTCATTCCATTTTATTGCTAATTAATATTCCTTTGTGTATGTATATCATATTTTAATCTACTTATCTTTCTATGAACATCTTGTTTAATTTCATATGTTGGCTACTATAAATAATACTTCAATAAACATGGTTATGCAGGTATCTAAAATAATGATTTCAGTTTCTTTGGTTATATACCCAGTAGTGAGACTGCTGGAGTTCTGGTAGTTCTTTGGTGTGTCACTCAGAGGTAGAATGCCACTGGGTTCAATTCCCAGTACCACACACAAAACACTCCATGTTATCTGCAAAAAGGGGTAATTGGAGTTTCTCCTTTCTAATTTGGATGTCCTTTATTTCTTTCTCTTGCTTTATGTCTCTGAGACTTTCTGTACTTGTCTAATAACAGTAGTGAAAGTTGACATCCTTTTTTTTTTCCAGGTCTTAGAGGAAACACTCTCAGCTTTTCCCCAGTTAGCATCATGTAGGCTATAGGTTTGTCATAAGTAGCCTTACTGTGGTGAGATATGTTCCTTCTATACCAAATTTTTAAGGTGTTTATTATCATAAAGGAATTTTGAACTTTATTGAATGCTTCTTCTGCATATATTGAGATAATGGTTTGATCCTTCATCCTGTTTATGTGATGTGTTATGCATATCACTTTGTGAATGTTAAACCATTCTTACATCCCTGAAATAAATCCACCTGATCATAGTGTATGAAGTTTTTTATATATATTTGGTCTTTATTATATTTAACTCTGATTTTTCTTTGCTGATATATTTTTGGGAGTCTGTTTGATCTCTACATTGATGAAAGTAAGGTATTAAAGCCCCCAACTACTACATATTGGAAGCTATAATTCCCTTTAGATCTAATAATATTTGTATATAATGTTTTTATATAATCGGTTGCACATATGTTTATAATTGTTGTTTCCCCTTACTGAATTGATCACTTTATTATTCATTATAAAAGGCCTTCTTTGTCTCTTTTTTATAGTTTTTTTAAACCACGCATTATTAACATAAAACAGAACAAACATTAAGGCAAAACCTATTTTTATAGCTAAAGGAGAAAAATCATCTGATAGATATAACAACTCTGTATTTTTATGAATTCAACAACAAAAATATATAAAGTAAAAACATCCTGATTTTAAGAAAAAAATGGGCAAATTCACCATCAGATTAGGGATTTTTTAGAAACATGCTTCTTTCAAAAATATGTAGATAAGGTGCTCAAGAAACAAAGATGGAGAAGATTTGAACAATACTAAACATATATAGAACATTAATCCTAACAATTAATGGGCTTTACTCTGGATCTGTGACTTACCTTTTCATTGCCTTCACAGTGTTTTTTATGGAATAGAAATTCTTAATTTTAGTGAAGTTCAGCTTATCAATTATTTATTTTGTGAATTATATGCCTTTAGTGTTGTATCTAAAAAGTCATTGTCATACCCAAGGTCACCTAGTATTTCATGTATGTTATTTTCTAGGAATCTTACAGTTTACCCTTTTACATAATTCAATGATCTATTTTGCAATAACCTCTGTAAAGTTTTTTTTTTTTTTGCAGTACCGGAGATTGAATCCAGGGGCGTTCTACCTCCACACTACACCCCCAGCCCTATTTTTTTATATTTTATTTTGAAACGAAGTTGCGGAGGGCCTCACTAGGTAGAGAGAGAGAGAGAGAGACAGAGAGAGAGAGAGAGACAGAGAGACAGGGAGAGAGAGAGAGCTGAGGCTGGCCGCGAACCCGGATCCTCCGGTCTCCACCTCCCAAAGTACTGGGATTACAAGTGTGCGCCACCACGTCCGGCTGTAAAGGTTTTAAGGTCTGTGTCTGGACAGTAGTTTTCTTTTTGTATGTGGGCATCAAGTACAACCCTTCTGCATTGTATTTCCCTTGCTCCTTTGTCAAAGATCAGTTGGTTATATTTATGTGGGATTATTTCTGGGTTCTGTATTCTATTCCATTGATGTATTTGTCCGTTTTTCCTCCAAAATCACACTATCTTGGCTATTGTAGTTTTATAGTGAGTCTTAAAGTTAGGTAGTGTCAGTCCTCCAACTTTGTTTTCCCCTTTCAATATTGTGTTGGCTTTGATGGTGTTTTACTTCTTCATAAAAACTTTAGAATTAGGGAACTATGTCACCTGGGAAATGTAAATTCTAGCAGCAAGATATGGCTACTCACATAGTAGAATGGCCAAATATAGACCACTTGCAACACCAAGTGCTAATGAGGATGTGAAGCAAGGGGGACTCTCATTCATGGCTAGTGGAAATACAAAATAATATATCCCCTTGAAAGATTGGTAGTTTCTTACAAAGCTAAACATACTGTAATATACAATCCAGCAATCACACTCCTTGGTATTTAGCCAGAAGAGGTGAAAGCCATGTTCATACAAAAACCTAAGTGCAAATGTTATACTAGATGTATTCACAATTAGCAAATTTTGGAAAAAAAAGATATATCTTTCAACAGATGAGTGGATACATTCAGACAAGTCACATCCACATAATTAAATACCATTTAGTGCTAAAAAAAGTTGTCAAGTCACAAAAATACAAGAAGAAAACTTAAATGCATGTTGCTAAGTGAAAGAAGCCAGTCTGAAAAGGCCACAATTCCAACAGTATGAAATTCTGGAAAAGGCAAAATCTATGAAGACTAGAAAGATCAGTAGTTTCCAGGGCCTAGGATGAAAGAGGGTTGGATAGATGGAACACAGAGGATGTTCAGGGTAATGAAAATGTTTTGTATGATACTATAATGGTGGAAAAATATTATACCATTTATCCAAATCTATAGAATATACAATGCCAAGAGTGAACCTTAACATAACTATGGTCTTTGGATGATAAGGATGTGTCAATGTAGGTCCATTAATTATAACAAATGCACTCCTCTGGTGGGATACTGAAAATGGGAGAGGTATGTATGTGTGGGAACAAGAGGTATTGGGTTGTCTATACAATCCACTCAATTTTACTGTGAGCCTGAGACCACTCTAAAAAGTAGTCTATTTAAAAGAAGAATCCAACCACTATGGAGATCAGTGTGGAGATTCCTTAGAAAACTGGGAATGGACCCACCATATGATCCGGCTATACCATTACTGGGTATCACACCAAAGGGATTGAAACCAGAAAACTACAGTAATATATGCATGCCCATGTTCATAGCAGCACAATTCACAGTGACCAAATTATGGAACCAACCTAGGTGTCCATCAACACATGAGTGGATTACAAAACTGTGGGAAATACACACAATGGAATTCTACTCAGCAATAAAGAAGAACAAAATAACATCATTTTCAAGAAAATGGAAGGATCTGGAGAACATTATGTTAAGCAAGATCAGTCAATCACAAAAAAGAAGGGACATATGTTTTCATTAATATGTGCAACCTAAGGAGTAGTAGGGTCACACAAGGGACTCTGGTTGTAATGGAGAACCCTCAGCAGAACAAGGGAAGTGGTACAAGGGAAGGGGGAGGGCAAGAAAGAAGTGAATTAATGGAATTACTATCATAAACAATATGTACAAGTGAAAATATA